>VXAZ01004633.1:262174-297393 GCA_013399875.1 Gymnorhina tibicen | reverse complement strand
TGCTGAGAACTTGCCTCCATCACTCTCTAAAGTCTTCAAACTGTCATTCACCAACTTTTCCAGAAGATCCCAATCTAGAAGGGAGCATAGATGAGAACCATTCCAGGGTGTGCTGGGATCCCCTTGTGCCTTAGGGAACTGGGCACTGCAAGGGGGTCGGGTGAGGCCGTGGGAGCCAGATGTCACTGGACATGGCCAAAGCTGCAGAGGGGCCTGGGGGGCTCTGGGCTGGCTCCTGGTCACTCTCCACCCTCTTTGCAGGCCCTGTGCAACATCCCTGGAGGGGCGGCTGGAGCAGCCCAGGAGCCCTGGGGGCTCTCTCACTGCNACCTTTGCTGTGCTGCTGACATTGCTGACAGGCTGTGTCCCTGGAGATGCTCTTGATGGCTTCCCTCTTTTCCTGGCCATCCTACTGGAGGAGGTCCAGGCCCAGATAGTCCACTGTAATAAACAGAATCACTGAATCACAGAACATGCTGAGTTGGAAGGGACCCACAAGGATCAAAAACTCCAACTCCTGGCCCTGCACGGGAGCATCCATCCTCAAGAGTCACACCATATTCTTTAGTGTATTGTCTAAATGCATCTTGAGCTCTCTCAGCCTCGGTGCTGCCTTGGGTTTCCTGTTTCAGTACCCCAACCACCCGCTGGATAAAGACCCCTTTTCTAATATCCAACCTAAACCTCCCCGGACACAACTTCAGGCCATTTCCTGTCACTGGTGGCCACAGAAAGAGATCAGTTCCTGCCTCTCTTATTCCCATCTCAAGGAAGTTTTAGACCCCAATGAAGTCTCCCTTCACTCTCCTCCAGGCAGAAGAGACAAAGAGCCCTTTGCTGCTCTTCACACAGCTTTCCCCTGGGCCCTTCGCCATCTTCACTGCCCTCCTTTGGACACTTTCTTATATTGCACTGACCAAAACTTCAGGCAGCGTTCAAGGTGAGGCCGCCCCAGTGCAGAGCAGGGTGGGACAATCCCCTCCCTGGCCCAACTGGCCATGCTGGGCCCGGTGCCCCCCAGGACAGGGCTGTCCCCCCTGGCTGCCAGGGCAGTGCTGACTCGTATCCAGCTTTCCATCCACCAGGATTCCCAGGTCCCTTTGCACAGTGCTGCTCTCCAGCATCTCATTCCCCAGCCTGTCCATACATCCAGGGTTGCCCCATCCCAGGTGCAGAATCTGGCACTTTCCCTCACTGAACTTCATATGGTTGGTGATTGTCCAGTCCCTCAGCCCAGGGGCCCTCAGCATGGGCTCCCCCAGCCCCTCGGGGCCCCGCCGCTGGTCACTGCAGCCCCGTGCCTGGCTCCTGCCTGCCCGCAGCGTGCTGGCCCCGCACACAGCTCATCCTGCAAAGGGCTCCCGCAGCAGCTGTGACCATTGGGTTACTCCTGAATCCACACCGACGGTTTTATACACAACAGCTTGCTGTCCTGCGGGCCTGGTAATGGAAAGGAAACACTCTGCTCCACTGCTGTTTCCTTTCTTCTGGTGCTTGGCTGCAGGGGCACAGGCGGGAGGGTCTGCAGCCCCTCGGGGCAGCTGCTCCCTGGCCATTGCCTGAGGCGATTCCTCTCTGCCGGGGAGGGAGAGCCCTCCAGGGCAGGTGCCCAGCTGGCAGCGAGCAGCACTGCTACCACTGCTGAAACACCTGCTTTGGGCCTCTCTTCCTGGCATTCTGTGTTCTCCTGCTCCTCCTGGCCCAGCCTGAGGCCGGGCTGGCTCAGCATATGTGGCTGCTGAGGCCAAACTCGTCCTGCTCACCTTGTGGAGCTGAAGGAACCGAGAATCGCTGCACGTGGCCGCTGCCTCCCAGGGAGGCTCCTGGTGCAGGCGCTGCTGCAGCATCCCTCCCGAACAGCCTTCTGGTCTTGTGTTTGGGGGGTGGGATCCCACAGCAGGGCTCTGCTCTGACATGGGGGAGCCTGGCTAACTCCAGGACCTCTCCCAGGTCTCCTCCCTGAGCTTCGTCCCACAGCTCAGTCCCAAGGGCCACATGGGTATCAGGAATTTCACAGCCTACCATTGGTGACTCATAGTCAGGTTGCACAGGAAAACTCTAGCTGCGTTTCAAAATACCAGATGCTGTGTTGTTTCCTTCCCACTGCGGATTTTCCATCGCCCCAGCCTCAGCCCCCGGCAGCCTGCCTGGATGTTGTCCCCGCGCCGCTTCTGCAATCCCACTCATCCAGGTCCTCCTGGTTCTGTGGGCAGCTCTTTAAGCCACTGAGGTCCTGTTCCTCCTTTTTTGGGAGCACGTCCGAGCAAGAGATGATTCACGGACTCGGCACCCGGACTCCAGCAGCTGCGGTCAGCTCCTGAGCGCACTCGGTGGCCACAGGCAGCTGCCCGTGGCTCCGGCGGGGATGTGGAGGGGAGGCTGTGCAGGGGAGCAGCCCCCACGCCCCAGCCCCTGCCCACGGGGACCCGCAGCGCCTGGGTGTGGAGCAGCAGGTCCTGGCGTGACAGGGGCAGCAGCTGGGCAGTGCAGCACCTATTGCACACATCTACTGCAGGGATACGTTTGCAATATTGTGTATACACACACTCCAAACTGAAAAAAATCGGGCAAAGCGTAGCTTAATTTCAAAGGCATTGGGGAAGAATTATTACCACTGCTTTCCTGGCTGATTTTTGGAACATTATACTTTTATTTTTTTTTAATACTTTATACAAACAATCTCTGAGTCTGGGATTTGCCTTTCCCTGGATGCCCCTGGGGCCCTGGGGACCAGCTGGAGCCCAGGCTAGAGCCCCTTTTCGGGGGCAAATGGTGTGTCCTGAACAATGTTGTACACTGAACTAATGTTCTTTCTCCATGGGGTTTCTCCCCCTCTGCATCTCCCTTTGCACTGCTTTCCAAACCCCCTCTCCACAAAGATGCCCCTGACAGCACTGCATACTGATCCCAGGGAACGAGCAGGTGCTCTGAAGGATGCTGGTGCCAGGTGTGGGAGAGGGCAGGGTGGGAAGAGGGAAGGCAGAGCAGGGCAGTGAGCTCCTCCAGAGAGGAGCCGACTGTGGTCAGTAAGAGAATGAGACCTGCAATGAACTGACACCTCAGTCTCCTGTCTTCTTGCCGACTGAACGACTCAAGTGCTTCAAACCACGTTCTTACTAAACAGTATACTGGGTAATTATGAGTAAATAGGTATGGAAGGCTAAACAGACAACTAAGAAAGGCTTAAAAAAGGA
Organism: Gymnorhina tibicen; assembly: GCA_013399875.1. Classification (NCBI taxonomy): domain Eukaryota; kingdom Metazoa; phylum Chordata; class Aves; order Passeriformes; family Artamidae; genus Gymnorhina; species Gymnorhina tibicen. The sequence goes on along the minus strand of VXAZ01004633.1, from coordinate 294,199 downwards.
AAAAAGGCTGCTTGTCCACATAGCCCAAGAATTTACTGGAAAAGGGAGCTTTTCAATCACAAGGGTTCTTGCTCCACTCCAGGAAAAGCGTAATTCAGTGTACCAGGGAGATTTTCCCTTAACACATTGCTGATGTTCTCATGCTGCCACTCATTAGTAGAGATGGAATAATTTCTCACTGTTTACGTTTGATTTTTGTTTGGAAACAGTAGGAGAAAAAATGTGCCCACTGTGAAGACTTGGTTCATGCGGGTCAGTTATTATTTCAGCTGCAGAAGTTGAGGGAGGAATTCACAGAGGTTTTCCCAGCCAGAATCTGGTGCTGGTGCTTGTGCCATTGGGGTCTGGAGTGGGCTCTTTCCTAGCACAGCTAGGCAATACCATAAATTTCTCCACATCCATCCTCCGCAATGCATCTCCCAGCATATGGAAGGAATAAACCAGGTGTGAAGACTGGAGAAGGAAAATGATCCCACAGCACTTTCCTTGGGAAGGGAACAGAAGATTCTGCAACTTCCAGAGGGGAAGGGAGACAGAAAACAGGTTTGAGGAGCTGAAGTAGTGGCAGAGGTACCAGGGAGAAGAAATAAGAGGTGAGAAAATGGCTTGTGGCTATGAATTGCAGGGCAGGCAGAGGACACCGGTGACTCGAACAGTTTGGCACCTCCTGGCCAGTAGGCAGCTGATCCCAAAAGCTCATCTCTGCTCAAAGGGCATGCACAGCCTGGCACCACTCAGCACAGGTGCAGGAACAGCACAAGGAAAAAGGGAGGCGAGTGTAAAAAAACTACCTAAATACTGGTGTGTGTTTCCAGCAGGTTTTGCAGCCTGTACTGAGCACCTTGGTCCTGGTTACGCTGTTCCCAGCCACCAACACTGTTAGATCAGAGAGAGCCGATTTAATCAATTGTTGGAATGGTCAAATCAGTTGATTTAAATGTTAAGGCCGATTTTAATCCTGCTGCTGCTGCTCAGAAGGCAGAGGACTGGGCTGAAGCTGTAGCTTTTGAAGAACAGCCTGACAGTGACAGGCAGACCCCGGGAATGATTACGTGGCACCACCTCCCTTTGGGAAGAATTATTTGCCCAGCAGGAGCCCAGCTCCAGAGGAACGTCCCTGGAACCTCTGCAACACAAATAGTAGTGAGTTCATTCATACAGCAAAAGATTTCCTGGCCTTATTTACCCTTGCACATTCCCTACACCGCTTCATTTCAAAAGCCACCATGGGAGCGCTCTGTCCGTGCCGAAGACCCTTCCTTCCCCCGCTCCCCTCTGCACGAAGATGTTTCTCTGTTCTGCTGCTGCTCGGTCCGTCTCCTGGGTCCCCACCACTGCAGGAAAATAAAATCTGTTTACAAGGAACAAACAGCTTTGTGTAAACCACAACCACGAGCTGCCTATTCCGTGTTCTCTCAGCCCGGCAATGCCTCCCTCCCCAGCACAGAGCGCTCCGCTAGCGCAGCTCCAGGGGTGTGTTGCTATGAGGTCATGTCCCCGGGGACTGGAGAGCACCACACTATGCCCTGTGTCTTAAAAATACAGATGTGTGATGATTATCTCACGACAGCCATCAGAGGTCCTGTTGTAATGATATTTCTAATGATTTAGCCTTGAGGAGTTCTTAGGTTGGGATCAGCCCGTGCTCGGAGCTGGAGCAGCCTGTGTGCTCTGGGTCTGCTGTGTGAAACAGTCATGAGGTCCTGGCGCTGCCTGTTCCCTGAAAAGATGGAACTGTTACATTTTCCTGAGTCCACGTGGTGTAACCAGATAATTTCTAGTTGGGAGCACGGATAGCAATGCTCAAACCACTAATACCAGTAAATATAGTTGCAAGAGATTAAATAAGAATACCCTTACTGTCAACCACCCTCCCTTTTTCTATTACCAGATTACATGGTAATATGTTATTATAGTTTTTTCCTTATATTTCTAATTTCTACACGTTGATCATCTTGGGGCTGCAGCTGCAGCAGGAGTGGGAGCACCCAGGGCAATGACTCACCTCCCTCGGGCCAGATGTGGATTTTGACCCAGCAAACCAGAGGAACACTGACATAAAGGTGGAGTGTTGTTATTCAGGGAACAAAACGTCACAGCAAATGACTGCCTTGAGTTTGGTGTGTTTCTTAATAGACTTGTGAAGTAAGTATGAAGAAAATGTCCTTACTGTTCATTACAAAAGGTCAAGTGTACAAACACCTGCAGCTGCAGACTGATCTGAAGGATGCTGTGGGTTACACCAGGCAGTGCCCCACTCTCTGCTGGGAGGCTCCAGCCCCAAACAGAGCTGGTTCAGGCTGGGTGAGGTTTCCAGAGACAGCAGGAGGCTCCCTGTTTCTTTATGCTTTTTAAAACTTCCTCCCCTCTTCCCACTGAACGCCCTCTCCGGGCACTGCTGGGTGCAGTTCCAGTGGCCCCACTGGACGCCCTCTCCGGGCACTGCTGGGTGCAGTTCCAGTGGCCCCACTGGACGCCCTCTCCGGGCACTGCTGGGTGCAGTTCCAGTGTTACGATGTCTGCTCGCGGTGCTGGTGCCGAGCCCCGCAGGCAGGAGCTCTGCGAGCAGCGGGGTCCGCAGCTTTGCAGCGTGTCCCACACAGGCCGGGCAATGCAAACACGTTTTCCCTCCGCAGTTTGCAGTAACAGGAGCATCCAAACTCCTCCAAAGCAAAGCAAAGCTTGTGTAAATGATAGGTTTAGTCCCGGTGAGCTTGCAAAGACCCCTCCTTTGAAGCCGCACTGCAGCGCACGCAGGGGGGTCTGAGGTGCCTCTGCACGCTCCGAGTTTTAGCCGGAGCTTGGAAAACATGTATCCCTCCCCTAACCGCCCCGAGCAGCACACAAGGCTCCCTCCCCCTTCCCCGGAGCTCGGAGGTGGAAGGGAGGAGGCTGCAATGGCAGTGAAGGGCGGATTTGTGGCTGTCCCGCGTCCAGCAGTCTCTGCCTTCCCCCGCTGGCCTCGCCGCAGCGCTGCAGCTTCTCCCCGGGAAAATACCCCACGGAAAACCCTCTGCCCCTGTGCAGAGCTCAGAAGTAACGCAGAACCTCTCCCCCACTCTCCCCTTCCCAGAAGTCGGGCTGTGTGTGTGTGTTTGCACATGTGCACACGCCAAGTTTCAGCCCGAAGAGAGTTTTATACCTGACTTACAACCCGCTGAAATGATTTTATTATGGAAGCAGTGACATAACTTGATAGTAATGCACACACACCACTCCAGTGCCAGGGGTTTATAAGGCTTTTATGAGGTGTGTGTACAGGAGGTGACATCCCCGGCACAGGCAGAGCTGGCAGTACCTGGCTGGGACCCTTCCAGCGAGGGGCTGGTGGCCCCAGGGTGTCTGGCAGCACTGTGGAGATGGCTCCTCACACAGCAGACCTGGGAAAGGGACAAGGACATGAGCTGAAATAGCTCATGGCAATGGTTGGCAGGAGCTCCTTCACCTGAGAAATTCTTCTTAGCCCTGACGGGCAACAACAAAACCAATTTTGTGGGTGCAGCTATTGATCAGCTTCAGGTGAGTTCCAAGCAGAGCTCCTCCTCCATCCCCTGCCGAGGAGGAGAAGAGATTATCTGCTCTGTAGTGTGGCCCGCTGGCATCAGAGCCTTGTACCAGTGAGTGTCTGCTGCCCTGGGCTATGAAATGAGATGCCCTGGCTGGTGCAGTCGTGTTGGAAGGAGCTGGGACGCCCCTGAACAGCCAAGTAACTCTGGAGCATCCCCGGGGGACCAGGTACTAATTAGAATGTAAAACTTTATGTGCAATGATCTTGCATTACTGCTGTTAAGAGGATAAAATCTTCCATTACCCTGTGATTTCTGAGCGTGCAGAGTCATGGCTAAAGTTGGGCCAGAGACAAGAAAGAGAAGTTTTGGCCAGCTGGTCACTAGTTCATGCCTGGGTGGCATTCAGCACCCAATTTGCTTTGCACAATCAGTAAAGATGAGGGGCTGCTGTAAACCTGAAAATACGTGTTTGTGCTACAGCACTCAATTCCAAAATTGTCCTAGAAACGAACAAATGTGCCTTTGTAAAAAAACTGTGTGGTTTCTATTGCTCATCCCACTACTGTGTGAGAAGCTGCCTGGAGAGCAGTACTTGTTCAGATGATGTTCTGAAGGGATTGATTCACAAACTATGACACAAATGCAATATGAGCAAAACAGCAGCTCCAGTTTATAGTCACAGCGTCCCAAAGGCTGGAAAAGATCTCCAAGGTCAGAGAGTCCAATCTTTGGCTTGGTATTTGCACTTACCTGATCTGCAGGGATCTCTCTGCTGCCATTTTCAGTGAGTTCACCTATGGAGTTTATAGGAAGCAGAGCCCAGATTTGACACGTGAACAAAATACGTGGGATTTAAAACCCTCCACAGGCCTCAGGTCATCTCACCTCTTACCTGGGACCAGCTGCTGTGAACACCCCAGAGACACAGGGTTTTAGCCTCCAAAGACCTCTGGTGGTTTGACTCCCTCATCCGTGTGTCACAGGGCCCGGAAGATCAGCTCTTTGCTGCAGGGAGCTGGCAGTTCCTCTGTTTAGCACTTTCCTGGCAGTGCAAGAGGTAAGAATGGCAAGAGGTGGATGGCAAAGTCCAGCTTCATAATTTCTAGTAAGATCAGATGAAAATACCGAGGAATTATGTTGTTTAACATGAGAATAGGGAATATTTTTAATCTTCGGTATGATTAATTTACAACAAATTCTAGGTAGATTAATTATACATACATCATGTTTCTTTTCCCAGATGATCATTTATCCAGATAACTGTGCAAAGCAACCATTAGAGCAGCATTCCCAGTGCTCTGATAATATTCTCTGGTGTTCCCAGGCTCAGCCTGCTCAGCTGAGCGATGGATGGGCTGTGCAGCGGCTGAGCACGGCTGTAACAGGTTGTGGGATGATAAAGCAGCCTGCAGGAAAGCCTGGGGCTCCTGTGCCAAAGGAGTGTCAGAGCAAAACTTGCAGTAAACTGGTGTTTTCTTGTTTCCAGTCTTTTCCCCCTGGCTCTTGAATACTGGCCAGAGGATGAGGTTGGCTGTGGCCTGGTTTATCTGCAGTTCCAAAACAGCACATCACCCCACGATCCTGTGAGGGAAGCCTTTGGGATCTTCCCAGTCTTTAGTTTTTCTCAATTACTAATGTGAGGGCTGCTTAACTACTAAGTCTCCTACTTTTGGATAATACGGGGAGGTGTGAAGAAGTGGTGGTCAGACACAAACTGATCCCGTCTCAGCTTCAAAGGGCAAATCGAGATTCTCTCCCTGTTCCTTCTCTTGGGCTGTGGTGACACCGATGGCCTTGCTGAGCTCTTGCTGAGGCTGCAGCCGGGGCACAGCCCTTTCCTGGCTCTTCCTGGGCAGCAGGAGCGGGGTGGGACTGGTTTAGAGGGCCATCTCCTGAGTGGAGTGCAGGCAGTGTGTGCAGGAGGAACCTGTGATGGATTCTGTGGGTCACGTTTGAGCGGACATTCACTGCAGCCTGCTGTAGAGTGAGGCAGTTACCATGTCTGTGTCATCAGCACTTGATCAGATGTTAAGAAATTGTTCCCTGTGAGGGTGGGGAGGCCCTGGCACAGGTTCCCAGAGCAGCTGGGGCTGCTCCTGGATCCCTGGCAGTGTCCAGGGAGCAGCCTGGGACAGTGGGAGGTGTCCCTGCCCATGGCAGGGGTGGCACTGGATGGGCTTTAAGGTCCCTTCCCACCCAAACCAGTCTGGGATTCTGTGATTATTCTGTCTTTACTTTCACTTGTGAACAGGCTCCAAGTCTACAGTGGTTTCAATGCCTGCATCACACCCCGGGGCTGCTCCATCCCTCTGTGCACTTGGAGGAAGAGATGGTGAGCACGCAGCTCACAGTCCTGTCCTTTCTCCAGTAACTATAAACACCAGGCTTTTCTCGAGTTTTCTATTTTCATTCTATATTTTTATAATTAATTCTCTCACCCCTCAAAATCTTGCCTAATTGTCAGTCCTGGAATAAGCCCCATTCCTCTGTGGCACAGTGGGAATGTGCAGGATTTCTGCTCGGTGCCTCGATGCCTGCAGGCCTTGAGCTCAGTGAGCTTACGCAGAGCTGTGCTCGTGTTGGAAGTTAAACTTAGTCTTTAAAGAGGCTGCAAGATCAGCAAGGAGGATTTTAAGTTCCTCACAGCAGAAGCTGTGTCCATTTGGCACCCACAGCCATTCCAAGGCAGACTGGGAAGTCTCCAGAACAGTTTGACGATGCAGCGTTAGAAAAACTCTCTGCCAGTGCTGGTAGCCTGCCATGGCTTGGCTGAACTACCTGTAGCTGAAGAACCACATATGAATTTGCATTTTCAGAGGGAATTTCCTGTGAAGCCTGAATGCACTTTCTTAGTGACAGCAGCCTATTCAAAAGTGCCTTGGCTCACCTGAAGCGCTCCTGGCTTTCGCTGAGTGTCCACGTTCGCATTGTGGTTGTTGAAAAGTTATCAGAGAAGCTGTTCCGTGTTTTCCAAGAAGCTGTTTTGAATTCTCCACTAAATAGTAAGCAGAGCTCTGCTGTGCTGCCATTTTTGGTGAGGTTTCAAATGGTTTATTTTTGTGCTATGATGAATTTTAATAATTGCTATAAGTATGCTATTAGTCAAAATGAAGGAGAAAGAAACCCAATTATTAAACTAGACTGCTGTGACTGGAATCTATAGCTGATATATTAAAGCCCAACTGTCATGCTTAATAACTAACTCAACCCGCTGGCAATACTGGAAAAGAAAATGAACATTAATAATGAGTTAACTGATCATTATTTCTTTTCCCTCCTACCATTAGGACAATATGTTGCAGTATATCAATTAAACAATACAATAATTTTACATCACATACACGGTGTGCTCTCGCCAGTGCTTTGCTGCCTCCTGCTTGCCCAGCACCACTTTGATGTAATTAATGTTTTTTTCCAAGTCTTCCTTTGCTGCCTTGGGCTGTGCAAGGCCTGAGGGAGCCAGTACGGGGTGCAAATGGCACTCAAGCTGCCCTGTTTGCACCTGAACCAAAGAGGAATGATCCACATCAGCACTGACAGGACTTGTGAGGACTTTCTGAGCACTCCGAGGCTTCTAATTCAGGTCCTCGCTCAGCACAGCTCACCCACCTGCCGCAGCCAAAATCTTGGCCCCCCAGGCTCAGCTGTGCTGCTCTCTCCCCGGGCTGGGAGCCAGTTCTCTGCACAGAAAGGCACCTGCCCACCCTGGCAGGTGTGCTGATGTCACCTGGAAAGCCTCACCTTTGCAGGAGTGGCTTCATCACCAAGATTTTCCCCAGATTATTTCAGAAACTTGGGGTCTTCCAGTGATAAATGTCCTTGCAGGGAGGAGGGACAGGCTCTCGTTAAGCGGTGCCCTCAGTCACACGTGGGAGCAGCCTCAAGGGATTCATTTTAATTTGGGTTTTGTCTCTGCATCTCGGCAAGCTCTGCCAGCTTCATCTTGCAGTCCTTGCAAACAGAGTTTGGGCTCTGAACCTGCTGATATTTGCAAGGGAGCCTGAGAAACAGCAGAAACATTGCACAAATTCAGAGTACTGCCTGGAGTTACTGCAGAGGTGATGATGCCCTGTGTGTGTGGCAGAGGAGAGCTACCCTCTGAAATGTTTTGAGGTTTTCAGTGCCCACCAGAGACCTCGGGATAAGCCAGATCCCTTTGTACGTTCACCTTTTTGTTTGATTTTGGCTTTTATTTGAGGAGGAGCCCAAACTCTCCAAACAGAAACCTGGACTTAACGACGTCAATAAGAGCTTATCAAATCCGGGGCAGTGCCCACAGTGTCCCCAGTGGGCTGGAGGCATTGATTTCTTTTGCCCTTGCAAAATTCCCACTGCAGTCCCAGTTCCCTCCTGGCCTCCCAGTCCTGCTGGGAGCCACGCACAGCTCTGATGGCCGAGTGTGACCAGCTCCAGCCCGGCTGGAAAGCCCCAGGGTGGGGATGCTGGCCCCAGGGTGGGGATGCTGGCCCTAGGGTGGGGATGTTGGCCCCAGGGGTGGGGATGTTGGCCCCAGGGATGGGGATGTTGGCCCCAGGGTGGGGATGTTAGTCCCAGGGATGGGAATGCTGGCCCCAGGGTGGGGATGTTGGCCCCAGGGTGGGGATGCTGGCCCCAGGGATAGGGATGTTGGCCCCAGGGTGGGGATGCTGGCCCCAGGGTGGGGATGTTGTCTCCAGGCGGGCAGAGCTGAGCTGGCTCCGAAGCCGTCAGCGACTGGCGCGGCTGAATCCATTTTCTGAAGGGCGTTAAGCTCCAGCTCGGGGTTTCAGGTTATTCCAGGAAATCTCCCTGTGAGCTTGCCCCAGAGGTCAGCTGCTCCTGAGCACAAAAGCGGCAGGAAAATGACTTCCAGCCCTCACCTTGGTGCTGGCAATAAATTGAGTGATGAAATACCAGAAAAGCACCTATGAAAGAAGTTGTCCTGCCACTTGAGAAGGAAAAATGAAGGAAATCCTTAGATTAAGGAGCTGGTTGTAGGACTGAGGAAGGAGGGAGTGCTGCTTTTGGGTGTGAAAGAGACATCAAGGTATCTTTAGACTGAAAAGGGATAAACATTCTTTGTAGAGAAAACTTCCCCAAATCTGAAGTTGGCTGTGGCAATGGTGGGAGCAGTTTGGAGCCATGACTCACTGCATGGAGGGTATTTACTCACCCAGTTGCTTTAGATAAATCCCCCTGATGCCGACGTTATCTGACACTTTTCATTTTTCTATATTTAACAGGAACCAAAGTACAAGTCTCTACTCCAGGAACCATTGCCAAGGAGATGATTATTCATTAACTCTGGGTAAGGAAAAATGGGCTTAGCAATATCTAAGATCTCTGGGGGGAGTCTCTACATCAATTTCCTGTCAAATTCCTGTTGGTATTCTGTGTAAGCATTACTCCAGATTAATAATGCAAAATAACTAGAAAGTAGCAGAAACCCCAAGGCAAATGTTGCAGTTTTTAGCCAGAATGGGTTTAATTGATATTGCTTTATGCATCCTTTGCCTCTGAAATGTGAACTATTTCTGGTGCTGTTACCTGAATAATTCACTGTGCACTTTCTGTAGAAACTATAGCTAAAGGACATTTTACCTCTGAGTTAGAAATGGTGGAATAATAATTGATAATCATGTGTTTGATTGAGTTTCACCAGCATTGTTGAGAATATTTCTTATTAATAAATGCCTTCATTAATAGATCAGTGTCATAGAGTATAAATAAATTATTTGGGATACTTCCCCCCCATCAGTCACTGAATACATTATTCTCGACTATTTCTGTTCCTTAAGCCAGCTGCGTTCCATTAAGAAAACAATATGCACCATAGTTCAGGGAAAGACTCTGCAATGCCTTAAAAATCCACAGAGAATATTTCTCTCATATCACCATTTTTATAGATGTAATCTCTTAACCTGGGACCGCTGTGCCCTGGGTCTGCCTTGCGGGAATCACCAGAACCTTTGGGATAAAGAGCCCCAAAGCTCTTTGGGACACGGAGGGGCTGGGAGAGGGGAGGGACGCTGGCACCGGGCTGTGCCCAGGCTGAGGGGTCTGAAACCAGCACGTGGCTCTTTGGGGCCGTGCTGCAGTGCCTGCCGTGCAGCAGAACGGGGGCACAGCCTTTCCCGAGGGAAAGCTGGGGGAACTTGGGCCATTGGGAGACGCAGGAGGGCTGGTGCTGCTGCCTCTGCCTGCCCCAGAGCTGGACTCCATCATCCTTTTACACTCAAATTCCCCCTAATAGCTGTACAGATTAATGGCTGTTTGGCAGTGAGAGTTGAGTGCAATTCATGCTCATTGCTTAAATCTTGGGAGAATGTCTCACACCGGCAGCAGTCTCACAGTACCCACCAAAGCACCCACTACCATTTTTCCCACAATTAAGTGGGAAACCTGTGAGCATTTAACATCATCTCCTATAAATTCCCCACCCAATCATCCATAGAGGAGCCAGTATAATTTTGATGTTTAAGCAGGAATAATCCCCTTTTCATTTCAAGAGTCTACTCCCTCGTTTTTGTTCCTGTGACTAATTGATCATGCATTCCTTGCTGATAAATGCCCGTTAGTGTGGTTGGTGGCAGGAATTAATGAAACCATAAATTGCATGTAGTCTGTGGTGATTCTTCCCTTTGCAGTCTGTCTGGGAGACGAAATTCCTTGGCAGTGCAGTGTGTCAGAGGACGAGAATGCCTTTGTTCTGGGGAGAGCTGCAGCATCACAACCACTTCAAAGGTGGATGAAGAGTGCAGGGGGGTGAAAGCTCTGATTTGGTGTGACACTGGTGAGTGCTGAGCCTCGCTAGCACTGCAGTGCAATGGTGGAGGTAGGTGAGAAAGAAAAGGGTCAGATCCCATCCACAAAACAACCCAAACCCACATGCCTCCAGTATCATCTAAATTCAGTTTAATTAGCTTAACTTGGTTGGAGATGATGAAAAGAAGCAACAGTCCCATTAAAGAGCAAACCTTGTCTTACATCCATAGTTAGCAGGAGCAGAGAGGAGTGGAGCATCATTCCTGAACGTGTTGGACGGGGCTGGGAGCACCCTGGGACAGTGGGAGGTGTCCCTGCCCATGGCAGGGGTGGGATGAGAGGAGCTTTCAGGTCCCTTCCCACCCAAACCACTCCATGAATCTGTGATTCATCCCGAGGTTTATCCATGTGCCACTGATGTTTTGTTGCTGCAGCAGCTCCCCGGCAGCTCTGAGAACCCCACCACCCAAAGAACTTGCAGGGAAACCCCTCTTGGCCTTCTTCTCATCATCAGGATGAGCACTGCAACAGCAGTGGCTCCCTGTGAAACACCCTCCTGCTCATTCCTGCTGTTTGGCTGGACGTGCCTGCAGCCAGCCTTGCCTCCCAGGCTCTTTGTCAGGCTCGTCAGAAGCTGCACAAGAGCTGATATCAGTAGATAAGGAGATTCCCCCGTGCTGCCTTGCCAAGGCAGCCCCATGCTCCTGGCAGCACAGCTGCAGCACCTCGTGGGCTGCACTCCAGGCAGAAGGGCTGATTGATGGTGCCCTGGGCAGCTCCTGTGGGCTCTGGGGCAGGGGTGGGTCAGCCAAGAGGGGCTGAAGAGCACAGGATCCCATGGCTGTGAGGGGAAAATCAGAAAGGAAAAGAGGAAAAATAATAAAACAGAAAGGGCGAATCCTCTCTTGCCCGGTGAGTGCTGCCTTGGGATCTCTCACACCACTTGGGGCTCCGTGGAGTGTTGGCTGCCTGAACTTCCAACGTTGTATCCCAGGATTGAAGTTGAGCTCCTGAAGGCATTTCCTGAACTACTAACTCAAAAGAAAGTACGTAATTTTTTTTTTTTATCGTGAAGATTTTTCTCTTACATCTTTCTCATTCCCCAGGTACAATATATCTCATGTAAAACTTGACAGGAACATGGAATATTGCCCAAAGGTAGTGGCTAGTGATGAAGAACCATCCTGTGCCTTTTTCTCCCCAAAGATTTGCAGGTTGGACTGGTGCACATGTACACAGTGTGCTCTTACAAACTGCTGTGCTGGTTTGGGCTTATGTAGTAACTCTGGTTTCGCATTAAATTTTTAATGTGTTCTCTATGCAGTTATGCTCTATGTGGTATCATGTTATTTCCAACTTGGATTGCTTCAGTCATTCAGTGGACATACTAAAGAAATTGTATTTACAACAGTCTTGAAAAATCTGGAGAGGTTTTTGCTCTTACTGATGGACCCTGATATAATATCACACATGAGACACAAATTCTGTCGCTAGGCCGATGTTCAAGTCGGTGACAAGATCAGTGGGTGTTTAAAAAAGAGGGTATTCTGAGTCTGTGCCTCAGGAATATCAAATAACATTTCATAAACAGGCAGCATTTCTAATTACAAGTTTATCCTAGGTCGCTGCTTTTTAAAAGACCTTTTCTGGGGTTGACAAAGCGGGGAAAAGAGCAGCCCAGAAAGGGCTGGGAGTTGGCTCCGCCACTCTGCTCACCTTGGGGAGGCCACGTTTGCTGGGTGCTTTATGGGGGGCTCGGGATATGCAATTATTCCTGGGTTTTTTTTTCTGCTAAGCTTTTTATAAGTTAAAGTAAGAATGTTTCTCCCAAATGTACTAGATCAGAATCAAAACTTAAACTCCAGTTGCTGGGAGAAGGGAGGTTCTTCACACCTGAGAAGAAGTGGAGGGCTGAATTTCAGACCTGTGCTGTGGGTCTGCTGCAATCCTCGGTTATTTTTGGGTAGTGCCTGCCAGAGGACCTTGCTGACATGTTCATTTGGTGAGGATAACTCTTGGATGAGTTTCCCAAGCAACAAGGCAATGGCTGTGCTGCTTCCCACTCTCACTAAAGGCGAACTGGATGCTTAAAGGATGACTAAGACGGAACAAATACTTAAAATTTGTGAGTACTGGTGAGAAGAAATTAATTGCCTAAAGTAAAAAGGCAAATTAGCATGACATTAGGGAAAAAGGAAGTGTCAGTTTTGTATTAGAAACACCTTCACAGATGGACACGTCAGGCTGGGACAAGAACCAGTCAGAAGTCTCAAGAGATGGAACGCTGGATTAGCTGTTGTTAGGAGCCAACATTTGATAGCTAGTATGGGAATTTGGAAGACAAACCAGGGATATGCTATCAGCCCATTGTAGTGCTGGACTAAAAGGGCTCTTGATAGGTTTTTTTTTCAAAGTGAATAAAAGTGGGAGGCAAACCGGCTTGCCAAGAGGAATAGTTAGCAATTAATGAAAAATAGCTTTGCTCTTTGTAGGCTTTACAGATGCACGGGTGGGACAAACATTTCTTTGGTCCTGGTTCAGCAGGTTCACGGGGGTCACACAATTCACAGCACAAAGCTCTGGCCCGGCCTGCGGAGAGCCACGGAGCACGGGCCAGCCTTTGATCTCTGCGTGCGCCTGCCAGTTGGCCACTGCTGCGTCAGAAATGCCTCTGCTGCTAGCGGGGAACGTGAGCGTGATAAAGGGAATTTCAGAGCGTGCTGTATGCACAGCCTCTGCTTCCTCCTGCCTCCAGAATGTTCTGTGGCCCCAGAACCAGCTGGATGGTGACACTTCTCCGTACTCCTCCACGCACCACGTGCGGAAACGAGCAAAGCCAAGCCCAAAGACCCTCAGGCGAGTTGGATTAAATCATTTGTGGCCACAGAACATCTCCTCTGGCTGCGTAAGGAGACTCTCACTCATCACTTCTAGGGCTACCTCAGCTGCCAGCGGTCACAGTGGCCGTGTTGTCCCAGCACTGCCCACACTGGAGTCCAGCCTGCAAGGATGGACACCGTGCAGTCAACCTGCAGCAAGAAAAAGATCGGGAGGTGAGCGTGCCCGGGATTTGCAGGGAGACAGAAGGCTGAATGCCCCGAGTGCCCAGAATACATTTAAAAGTGCTTGCTTTGATGAGTTGGCCGTACAGAATTTCCCTGAGGAGCTGAGGAGGTGCAAACCTGAAGGCCAAGAGGCTGCAGGTCTGAGAGGTCCCAGCACCCTCCACAGGGCTGGAGCCTGGGAGCAGAACAGGAGCTCAAAGGGATGTGCTCCCTGCCTGGATCTAGAGAGAGTGTGGGGAACTCGGGTGTGCTGCTGGAGGGCAGTGAGCTGAGGGGCACGGAGCAGGAGGAGAGGGATTGTTTGGGGGAAAGGAGAGTCTGAACTCTCCCAGGGGCTGGAAGGGCTCCCAGAACAGCACTGCTGAGCTGGGTGTGGAAGCGTCAGGGTGAGGAGCCCGGCACGTGGCACAGTGCTCTGGTGGGGTGGCAGCAGCAGCTCTGGGAGTGAGGTTTCTGAACCCACTGCCACAGCCTGGTCTCTGCCTGGCAGCCACCTCTCCTCTCCAGCCTGCTTTCTGAGATCTTGCAGAGAGCTGCTTCCTTGGAAACAAGAACCAGACCTGACAGCCCTGCACTTAATCGAAGCCGTGAGCATTCTGGTCAAGTACAAGTTATAGGCACTTACGGATGAGTGAAAACGTGTTGGGGTTTGTTATTTATTTATTTTTTTTATTTATTTAGGTGAGTTGTTACACTGTTTGCCAAACTGCCTTCCACTCTAAGCTGGCCTTTGGGCTCTCTGTGCCGGGCTACACCAAAGGATGGACAAGGCCACTACTGCCTAAAGCCCACTGGTGTTGGCAGTGAGGCACAAAATACCCCTCCAGCGTGGGGGCGAGGGGAGGATTGTGCCCTTGAGCCTCACCCCCAGCAGGAGCTGGACCAGGAGCAGGACGCTGGGGACAGATGTGGAGGGCAGCGAAAGGGGGCACCTCTGGCTGCCCGAGATTTGCACACCCAGGGAGCAGCGCGATCATCCGCGTCCCCACAGTGAGGTCCCTCCCATGATCATCCACGTCCCCACGGTGAGGTCCTTCCCATGATCATCCGCGTCCCCACAGTGAGGTCCCTCCCGTGATCATCCACGTCCCCACGGTGAGGTCCCTCCCGTGATCATCCGCATCCCCACAGTGAGGTCCTTCCCGTGATCATCCACGTCCCCACGGTGAGGTCCCTCCCGTGATCATCCACGTCCCCACGGTGAGGTCCCTCCCGTGATCATCCACATCCCGTGATCATCCACGTCCCCACGGTGAGGTCCCTCCCGTGATCATCCGCGTCCCCACCTCCCTCCCAGCCGGGAGCTCCCACACCTCTCCTGTGCGGAGGCCTCTGGGCTGTGCAGCCAGCGAGGCTCCGACTGCAGCAAACCCTGCTCGCCCTCGCACAAGAGCAGCGTTGCCCACGAGGGAAGGCCCCAGCGTCTGGGAAATCCAGCCCCAAGTTTATACTGGAATGTCTTCCCGTTGCACAACAGCGTGGCGAGCTGCTCTGGGATGGAGGTGGGGCAATTTTCTCCGCAGCTCTCCGGGAGCAGGATAAACCACATTTGTTTTTCATACCACATAAAGATTTATGGGGAATGTTGACATGGTTGTGTCTGTCTGTCAAGGGTGCAAGAGCAGCTTCAGCATTTTTTTTGGCACAGCTTTTTAAAATCCAGCTGTTTACTGACGTGTCATCTTTGTCTTACAGTAAAAAAAAGGTAATTTTGTTTTGCACTTCAGGGATCTATTCAGATAATCTCATCTCCTTAGTTATGAATAAAATGAGGTGTGATTTTCACACGTATATATTCAAACTGCAGCTACCAGCCTGTCCTTCATCTTACAGGAGCAATGCCTCCAGCTCATACATTGATTTAATATTTTTATGGGTTTTTATAGCAATTTTCTTTCCATAACAGGTACAGAAATCTGAGCATACATTCCTGTATACTGTGTATTGCATTATAAACAGGAACTCCTTTCTCTGGGCATTACATTCAGTTTACAAAACAATGTTCTTACTGCAGCCAGGACTGCCAAGCAAAATATTTGCGTATTCCCTGCTCTGACAGCCTGGCAGTGGGATAGGGTGGGTGGTAGCAGAGCCACAGCATTTACCTTTGTTAAGCAGCAAGGGCTTGAAAGAGGATTTTATACCTTAAATGCCTAGAAAGGGTCGAGAAGAGAGGGCTGAGGCTCAGGGTGATAAATATCTGAGAGACTTACTATAGGAACTTGGGGAGAATTAGAGAAAAACCAAAAATATTCAGATCAGCCTCCAAGATAAAGTCCTTGGGGAGTGGTGCAAGGCTGGAAACTGAGACTGGGGCTAAAGCAGGGAAATGAGAGAACCAAACAAAGCCTTTGGTTTTGCTCTGTCAAAGCTTTTGCCTTTTATCCAGTCACTCTAAATAACTGTGGGCAATCTAACAGTGATGCTGCAGTTCCAATAATCACCTGAATTTTCATGTGAAATAGTTTCTGGTTTTCACTGCTGAAAAAAGCCATGTATTAAAAATATTTAGGTTTATTTAAAGCCCTGCCTGGTTCCTGAAGGTGCACATCTGATGGAGGTACAATTCCAGTCCATGGTGGTCACCCTGTCCTCTCCTCCCTCCCAACAATTCAGCCCCAAGAGCTTCAGGAGACAGAGCTTGGGATGGTTTTCATTAGGCAGAAGGGCTAAGGGAGGTTTTTCTACAGATCTTTACAGCAAGGATAGGTCCAGGAAGGAATCCAGCTTGCCTTTCACATCCCAGATTTGGGTTTGTAGTTTTAGCAATAAATTAAAAAAAAAAAAAAAGAAAAAAAGGAAAAAGAAGAAAAAAAAATTCCCCCTGTGAACTGAGCATACATTATCATTTCCTATGGGTTTCCAGGGCACTATCAAACTCCACCAGGCCAGCTTCCCAGTGTCCAGCTGGAGCTGCACCGGGAAAAAGCAGTCACTGACAGGAGTTTGGAGCTGAAGCAGAGGCTCTGTGCTAGAGGGCCCTGTGCAATCAGGGGCTGGGCAGCCCCAGCTTTGTGTCTCCACCACCACGGCTGGGCAGTGCCAGGGTAACCACTGCATGAAAAACTTGTTAGGAAATCACAAATACTTTTGGAAAGGCCCAGATTTACCCATGATTTTGGAAATACCCATGCAAATTCGTACAGCCCCTGCTGGTGTCCTGAGCACAGAGCTCAGTGGTTGCTGGCACCGCAGCGGTGGCAGCGAGGGGAGAGGGCAGAGCAGAAGAACCGGGAGTGCTCGGTCACTGGCTGCCTCTGGGGGGACTCCTGGCAAGGGATGGATGGCTCTTTTTCCTGGTGAATTCAGCAAGAAAGTACATCAGACCGCAGAATCCAAATACCTGCTGCCTTATCTTTCTGGTAAGAATCCTGCAGCTCTCTGGAAGCTGCCTGCGTTGCACCACAACCACACCAGCACCCTGGGGAGGGTACCCAGCTGGCAGACGCTGCGAGGGAGGCAGGCTGGTGAGTGTCATCTTACCAAAAATCAGCAGGAGCAAGACAAAACATGCAACTCATTAAGTAACCCCATATGATCTTTTGAGTTCCAACACCTCCTCAAATCCGAGCAGTTCCAAGTAGGAGGAGGGTTTGGGTTAAAAGGAATCCTGTGGTTTGACAGAGCAGAAGCAGCAGGGCTGGAAGCTCCCAGGCAGGGAGCTGCACAGGC
The DNA here is from genome assembly GCA_013399875.1 of Gymnorhina tibicen. Taxonomy (NCBI): domain Eukaryota; kingdom Metazoa; phylum Chordata; class Aves; order Passeriformes; family Artamidae; genus Gymnorhina; species Gymnorhina tibicen. The sequence goes on along the minus strand of VXAZ01004633.1, from coordinate 277,209 downwards.
AGCTGGTGCCCGGGGATGCTGTGCAGAGACGGTGTCGCTGTGCCTGTGGACAGCTCTCCGGGAAAAGCTTCGCTGCAAATTCTAAATCAATGCAAATGAACTTGTGTGAGCGAGTTTCAGAAGCCGCACAGCCTCCCAGGAGCGAGCGTGTGTGTTACAGATGCCTGGTGAGGATCCTCTCTGTCACGCTCCGGGTGAGCCTGGCAGGGACCGGGGCGGCCCCGGCTGCTCCAGGCACAGCCGCTGCTCGCTCAGGTGGGCACCAGTCGCTTCCAGTATGCCGTGGGTACCCGTGAAATTAGGTGTTTGGAAAAACTTGATAATACGAGAGTATACTGGAACATTTCTTGGATCAGGCTGCTGCATTACTCATGCGTCGTTAGTTCTCCAAATATTAAGGGAACATTTCCTAATATTGGGCCCTGGTCCGTTAAAGAGATACAGAACAGCTTGCTCAGGTTAAAGCACGATGTCCAACACCCTTGGCCAGGCAGGAGGGGAGGGAGGAAGCCCGGGTGGGGCTGCTGGGGCAGGGGAGCCGGGCTGTGCTCACACAGATCCCCGTTTCACACCGCGGGCTGCACGTGGACGTGTTTTACCAGCCCCAACTGCAACAGCTCATTGTCAGTGCTCACACTGCCTCACTCCCAGGCAGGATCCTCTCCTGTCACAGCAGACCAATTTAAGGCTCTTTCTGGCATTCCATCTGTAACTAAAACCACGGCTAACTCTGCCTGCGAGCCCGAGTTTGCCAGGAGCGCGGCCGTAGCGCTGATGGCGTTGGGAATGCAGGGTCATTGCCTTTGGTTCTTAGCTGCTGCCATTCCAGTGAGATTCTCCTCCTTCCCGGGCTTAGAGCTGCCCTGGCGCTTTCACTGCGTTTGTTACAGCCACGCTAGAAGCACAAACAGAATGCCAAGCGAGCCTCATTTCCTCTCTTCTCTGTGCTGGTCCATAATGGTGCTGCCCACTGCTTTGCTGCTCGTGTCCCAGCTCCTGTGAAACTGATAGTTGTGCACAGCACTTCAGGACTGAGAGGGGTTGGGAGCGTGTCAGCACCCAGCTGCTTTACTCAGTTATTTTTCTGGATGGGTGAAGGTACCCCCTGCGTTTTAAGATGGAGTGTGGAACTGGTAAATGACAGAAGAAGGGACCCCAGGGAGAGGCTGCTCTGAGCTCAGCAGGCATTCCCACTGCCGGCACTGTGTAATATTTCATGGCTTTCTGCAGTTTTGAGATGCTTTGTAGGCAGGTACCTATTTAGTTACAGCCCTAGAAGGACGTGGAAAGCAACAAAAATGGCAAGGGCCACGTGTGCAATGAGGGGAAATCAGCTAAAGATGAGTTGCCGTGCCCGGGAGGCTGGAGGTCTGCAGCACATGTGGCCTGCCAGGAGCTGCCTGTTTTCCCTGGGAGAAGTGGAGAGCTTCTGCCTTTGGGATCCGCTTCGGGTGGAACCAGCGACGGGTGCAAACCCAGCCACCCCTGGGAGGAAATGCTCAGAATTCTGCTTTGTCTGCCTGAGCTAAATGGAAATGGGTCTCTGAGCATTCCCCAGTTCCCAAGGGACTGCAGAGTCCTGGGAGCTCGAGCACGCTGAGCGCTGGTGGAGCCTCTTGTGTGGGAGATGCAGAAGCAGGAGGGAGCGAGGAGTAGGACAGGTTGGATAAGCCACGTAATCCCTGGGCCCCAGGGACATTCCTGATGCAGCAGAGTGAATTTTGCTGTAAAAACTTATCATCTTCATTTGCCCTTGCATGTAGAACACTTTAGTTTGGAGAGTGCTTTTTTCTTTTTTTTTTAAATATATTTTAGTGGAATTACTTATTATAGATATCCCTGCTGGCCATATGCAGAAATCTGAAAGGAAACAGTATCTCTTCTTTTGGGAGTTGATGGCTCTTTGTCATGGCACTGATTTCTTGAAACACAACCGATTTTCCATTTAATCCTTCTCATGTGCTATTCCTCTTCGTGCTGCAAAGCTGTTCTTTACGGAAATGATGCTCTCGTGTATCATGTACAAAGCAGACTTTGAATCAGAAGATAATTTTGGCGGCTTACCGGGTGGAATTTGGGAGGCACAATGGGGGCAGGTGAAAAGCTAGAAAGCCCCAGTGGCAGGGGGGTTTGTGGAGCTTTGAACCAACTCTCCATCACTACAACCTGCTGCACAGTTAAAGCTTGTCAGCAGCAAAGGAGCTACAGGAAGATAAAGTGAGAGACTGCAGTGTGAAATCTGAAGGTGGGGGGCGGGGGGAGGCTGCTCAGCACCACTTGATGAGCCAGGAAATTCAGTTGCTGCAGTTTTCAACAATTTTCTCATCTCTGGCATGTCAGGTGGGCGTTAATGCTTCCAAGTTGTTTCCACCACAGGGATTTGCTCTGGAGAAGAAGAAGAAGAAGAAGAAGAAGAAAGAAGAAAGAAGAAGAAGAAGAAGAAGAAGAAGAAGAAGAAGAAGAAGCAGCAGCCTGTGGCAGCAGCCACAGGTGCCAGGCAGCAGAGGGACAGCGGGCACCGGGCAGCGCAGGACGGTGCTGGAAGGGTCCTGCCCTGGATCTGTCACCACCCAGGCTGCAGGACAGGCGAGAGGAGACATACAAATAGCGATGGAAGCAGTAAAGTAAACAATTTACATGGAAGGTCAGGGCTGCTTTATTGCTTTCATCAGCTGGATTAGGGCGAGGAGCGAGGCGCGCTCAGAGCGTTCCTGCAAAGGGAACTGCGCCCGCGAGGCTCGGCACAGCACCCGGAGCTCAGGGAGCGCCTGGACAACGCTCCCAGGCACGGGGTGGGAGTCTTGGGGGTCCTGTGCAGGGCCACGAGTCGGACTTGACATTTATGGTGTGTCCCTCGGGATACTTTATGGCTCTCTGCCTTGGTAGGTGGTGAATTACCCACGTATTTCCTGGGCTTGTGGGCTCAGGCTGGAGTGTTAAATGGCTGTGGCAGAACTTCCTCAGCACAGACAGCTGCCTCGTTTCCTCAGTAGCTTTTCCAAGCAGCACTTCTTCCTTTCCCACCTTCTCTCTCTGCGGGCTCCGAGGCTGTTGAACATATCTAAGCACACAGTTTTTAATGTGTCCCAGGAGCTGGCTTAGTCATTTAACGATTTTATGTATCTCTCTTTATGTAGCTTTTTTCCTTCAGGGAAGAGGTAAAATACCTGCTGTTCTGTCACTGTCAGAGGCATGGTCCTGTGGAACTCGCCGAGGGGATGAGGGAACCTGCAGGGACCTGAAGGGAAAACTCTCAAGGGGCTGAAACCAAAGCTAGAGGTGGCCGTGGGACCTACAGAGCAACTGCCCTGGGGGCTGCCCTGGGCTCTGGGGGAGCATCTGTGACACCCCAGTGTCCCCTGCAGGGGCAGCAAGCAGCCCACACCGTGCCTGGGTGAAGCTGGGGTCTCCTGTGGAGGGTGCTCCTCCCTCCCCCCTGGGTTTTGTCCCGTTGCTGGAGCAGGACCCGTGATCCCAGCCAGCAGGAGGGATGTTTGTGTCTGTGTCCCTCACAGGACCCGAGACAACCCGCCCGGACCATGAAAACCTGGAGGCCACGAGTCCCGAGTCACCCCTGGGAAACAGGAAACACTTCCCTCTGCAAAGCCTCAGCGGGGCAGGAAAGGTTCCACGTCTGACCCGGAAAGAGCAAAACGAAGACGATCACCACCTGCAGTTCCCTTGGCATCGGTGAGCTGCCAGCCAGGTTAGCCGTGGCGTGGATAATTCTGAGTTATCAGCACAGCTCACCCAACGCCCCCCGTCCCGCAGTTCAGTAAGTGCCAGCAAGGATGAGGGATAATTAAGCGTGTCATTAAGCTAATGAGACCCGTACGCTTGTGCAGTCAAATAGAAGTGAACCAAATGCATGGAAGAGCCAAAAAGCAGATGAATGAACCACGACAGACATCCTGAAATCGTGTTTAAAATGCAAATATTGATATTTCTCACGCTTTTTCCCCATATGTAAATCACATCTAAATAAGGCGTCTGCTGGAAAGGAACATATTTTGCTTTTGAGCTCATGCAAATGAAGCAAACCCAACTTGAGCGAATACCTAGAGGCTGCTGTGATTACTGGAGACCACAGACAGTTGGGAGTCACAAACCAGACTTGCCATCATGATGGATGCTGAGCCTGAAAGCCATTTATATGCAAATCTGCACAAATTGATCAGAGGGGGGTTTTTTTTCCCAAAAATGCAAACCACACGTTTTTCTCTTGGGCTCAAACTGCAAATGTTGGGTTTGGGGAATCCAGAAATAGTTGCAGTCAGAAAGCACTTCAGTACCAGAGAAATTATCCTCTTTCTTCTGTTTCCATGTTACTTGTACAGAAGAAGAGAAGAAAGAACAGAGGAACAGACCACAAGCATTAATGAGCTTGCTGTTATTTTTCAGTAAAGGTGCAACTCAGGGAGAACCTTCCCTCCTTTGTGAAAGGTTTCGGCTTCTCGTTGCAATGCACTCGCTTTCTGTTGCTGCTGGAACTGGCACTTCTTGCTCTGCAGGCCTGAAAGATCAGCCCACCTTCCTCCACCAGTGACATAATTTAATCAGGCAAATTATGTCTTATACCCACTGCTGGCACAGGGCTACGAGCTTCAGGCTTCCCTCCTGGGAAAATGTGCCAAAATTCCTCTCTGTCCCTCGGAGCGTGCCACTTGGGGGGCGTGGGGCTCCTGCTGGATTGGTGTGGGGTGGAGCAGCCCCTCTGCCTGCGGAGAGGCTGCCCCTGTGCGTGGCTGTGGTGGCTCGGGCTCGTGGGCGCTGCTGTTTGTGATTAAGAGCAAAGGGGTGCACGGTGAGTTTGGGGCCAGCTGACGGGCTCTAGGGCCTTTTCCAACCCCACACACTCTGTGATTCTGCGACTCTGCAGTCTATCACATGCCTGGGCTGTAGGAGCAAGCTGAGGGTACTAAATCGTGTTTGGCTCAAGGGCAGTCAGATGTGTTTGCTTACCTGCTTTTCTCTTCATATATATGTATTTTTGCCTTTTGCCTTTTGCTGATATTCTTACTTTTCTGACCACCCTTTCAGGGAACAGAGAGAAAAGAGACACCCTCTTCCTTGGCTTCCTTTTGGACTATCTTCCTGGAAGGCAAAGAGCTGTGAACACTGCTCAGACGGAGTGCAGCTGCTGGTGCCCTCTCGGCTGGAGGTGTGGACACCCCGGCAGAAGCAGACTCCGCTCCCGGCCGAGCTGTGCGCGCCCACAGCAGCAGAAGACGGAAATGTTTGGAAAAGATATTTGTGGGTTTCAGCCGAGCAGAGATTGTCACAAAACACAGTTTCAGGCTGGCAGCCCAGGGTTTATAGACTTCCTGCATGCTGAAGTGGGAAGGCAGAGCTTTAAAGCTGTGAAATAATGATAGCTGAACCCAAAGTGGAGAAAACTGAGTGTAGAAAGAGCTGTGCTGGTTAGCACCAGCCAGGGACTTGGCTCCCAGCTTCTCTGAACTGATTACACAAGTTGTTGTTGTGGTTTGTGTTTGTTTTTGTTTCTATCTCCGCCGTTCTGGGATTTGACCGCATTGCAACATCTCGAGCTTGGTGCCTGTCGAGGGCCTGCTGCAAAGGGCTCCTCGTGGTCCCAGGGCTCCTCTAATCACCTAAATATCACCCAGCACTTGGGATTAGGGAGGGTGCTCCAAGGGTGACCTAAGTGCTGTTTATCAGACACTTCTCCAGCCACGTGTGGCACTCCCCTGTGCTGGCATCAGCTGGCAGGCGATCGCGGGCCACTGATGACAATTTCCTTCCCTCATCTCATACTGTACAGGCATTAACAGACCACAGCAGTTGCTCATACCTTGCTTAGCAGGTGAAAGGAAATCCCTCTCCTCCAGATTACGTGAACTGAGATGGGAGTGATTCCTGCTTCACACAAGGACTACAGCAAAGGCTTTTTTAATGGTTTGAGACAGAGGAGAATAGCTGCATTCTCCTGTCTCTTCTCAAGCACCAAAAAGGTTCAGTTTGGGAGCTCATATTAACCAGCCTCATGAAGTGCACCATATGCTTTAGTCTTTTTTAATTACTGTAGCCTTTACAGCCTCAGCTAAATGTCATCCTTAGTGCTTTGTTTTACAATTAAATCTCTCCTTTGGGGACATCCTAAAATCTTTTTCTCTCATCGTCTGTGAAGTGTAAAGGAGAACTGCAAATTTACATTACGCTAGGCAAACAACAGTTTTGTTTGGAAAACAAACTTTATTATTATATCAAGATGCTTTTTATTAAATGCTGCGTTGATGGCACATAACAAGAATGTAGGTGATAAAGGATATTTTTGCTCCCTCTTCAGTGCCTTGCGTAAGGCAAAGCGTTGGTTTATTATTTGAAGATAAAGGTTTACACAAAATGAAAAAAAGCCAGTATCGGCTCAGGTCTCCACACGTCCTAAAAGATCTCAGTGCTAAAAGGATGAATTTACATCTCAAGCAGACTGTTGGTAATTGCTGAAGGACTTGAATCTATTCACAGCTCTCTCCGTCTCCTCAAACCCACACACTCTTTCTGCAAAGTGCTTTGCACACAGATAAATCTCATTAAAATAAAAAAAAATTTTAAAAATCCTTAACTAACAGCAAGGTTAAATGCGGCCCTTGTGAGCCTCCTGTGGAGGCTGCTGAAGTTCTGCTGGAGCACTTCTCACTGCGCACCAGCTCCTGGGTGCAGGACGGGGATGTGCCTCTCCTCGGCCCCCGAGGATCCCCGAGCTGGTCCCGAGCACCGACTGAACACCAGAGCTCCCTTGTAGGGCAGAGAAGGGATTTCCCAGCCCCGGAGGGCATCCCCAGCGGGGGATGTAGGGTGCTGGCCCTGGGATGGCTCCGTCTGGGCCCGTGAGGAGCTGTGGCCACTCTCGTCACAAATGCCACCAGGCTTTCTGCTTGTGGCAGTAATTCCTAGCTACGCTTTGTGCCACTTCATGTAGATAGTGCTGAAGAGGGAAATACTCGTTATCTTTCCCAGTTTCTCCGTGAGTGGTGCTGGTCTGTCACAGAAGCGTTAGCATTGCAGCTTGGGGGAAAATCAGTTTAATTTATTGCTCATTAAAACAGGGACGGTCAGAAACAAGAACATAAACCACCTTCCTCACCCCTCCTCTCTCCTGGGGGTCAGCGGGCTGTTTCTGACGCTTCTTTCCTCGCAGCCCCGTGGCATTTTAACCTTCCCGTGCTCCCTGAGCCCGGCGGTGCTGCGGCCTCCCCGAGGGGCTGAGCAGGACCGCGGGTGCTGGACATCAGCTCCTTCACCTCGGGAGGCATCTGTGCCCTTTCTCCATGCCTGGAGCTGCCTTGGCCCTTTCTCTGTGCCTGCAGCTGCCCCCTGGTCAGAGGCTCATGAGCTCTGGGCAGAAGTTCCTCCCTCCTGAGGTGGCTTCTCCCTTCACTAATCGCTCCTGCTGCCCTACCCTGAGCCAAGGCACTTCTCGAGGGCACCCCGGCTCACCCGGGTGTGCCCCGGGGAGCCCAGACCCCACACGGCTGCCCCAGAGGCACTGGGGTGGGGGGAAGACCCTCCTGCGTGGGGATGGCCCTGAGGGGTCCCCTCCTTTGGCAGCCACGCAGTCCCCTCTCCTCCTTGGGTAAAATTCGGCTAAAATGAGGTGCCCCTTCCTTGTCTGAGAGCCGTGTTTGCACAGGGCTCAGCTGTGGCTCCAGCATCTTCCTCGAGGACGCTGGGCCCCGTGGAGCTGTTCCTCGAGAGCCCGGAGGTGACACAAGGACGTGGCTCTGTCCTGACGAGCAGCTACCACAGCGCTTTGGCAATCCCAGTTTTCAGCTCTCACCTCAGGGACAACAGAAACCCAGCAATAAACAAACACCATTTCCTCTATGACCCTTTCTTTTTCCCGGAGATGTTCACGGCTTACACTGGAGAGCACCGGAGTGGGACCTGTGGGCAGCAGGGCTCTGCCCACTGCTGCCTGAAAACCTCTTCAGGGCAGCACTTCCCCCGAAACTGGAACGTGCTGGGGAAGCAGACTGGGCTATTGCAGGCCAGACCCTCACTGCAGGGGTTTTCTTCTATTTATTTATTTTTTTCTTTCCGATGGTTACCACACTAACGGGCCATATTTTTCATTCTCTCTGGCATTTTTAATGAGGAACAGGGATATAGCAATATCCCTAAACAGTTTACATGTGTGTTCTGAATCTCAGAGTAAACACCCAGCCAAATTTCAGGAGGGAAACTGGAGGCAGCTGTGCAAGGGGCGTTGCTGGTGTCTTTTACAGGGTCAGCTGTTCCCTCAGCACTAACGGGACCTGTGCCCAGGGCAGTCATGGCTTGGCCTCTGAGCCTGAGCTAACCAGGGCTGCTCAGTGTTACAGCCCTGGTATTGTCCTGCACGGCAGCATCCGTAAATTCAGCGGGGGAGCGTGTGCTGGCTGTGGATGCCTACTGCAGGGACCCAGCCCCAGCGCTGCAGCTTCAGCTACGGCGGAAAAAAGGCAAATGGAACATCGCAGTTGGGTTTTCCAGAGCAGGTAACGTTAGGAGCCGTTTTAAACTCTGAGCTGAGAAGGTTTTGTGGGAGCTGGGTATATTTGTGCAGGATGAGATGTCCAAACAGTCCCGGTGGGGCTCCTGAGCTGGTTTTGTTCAGCACGTGGCTGGCTGTGTGTCCGTGCTGCCCAACGCCGGGGGTGTTTGCCTCGTGAGAGGACAACTTTCACACGCTGCTAGAGACCCATCGCGGCAGAACTCAGACCTAACCAGCTCACGTGGCCTTCAGCTTTCCGAGATTTAATCATCAGGTTTCCAGGCTGGTTCCAGTTTTTATTAGCTCCGCACCTTGTCCAATTTGCAAAGCCTCTAATGTGGGGGCTTCCTTCTGGCTGGAGCAGAGAGCTGCTCTGCCAGCACTTGGTGGCTGCCACCCGTTTCCCACAGCAGCCAAAACACAGTTTTACTCCTTGCTTTGGATCATCTGCATTGTCAAAGAAGTGAGGCAGCAGCAATGACAATAATGCCTGTTCAAGAACACTACTTTAGTTTCTATCCCAGTCGGTTTATTTTAACAGAAGACTGGTTTTCTGGGGAAGAGGTGCCGTGAGCCTGAGGCTGGGGTAGCAGGCAGCATCAAAGAGCAGCTTGTGCCCGGGGTAGCTTTGTGACATCTGGGGAAGCAGCCACTCTGGGGGTTTATTTGTGCCGTAGGTATTTATTGCCATCGCAGGATGTTACTTGGGCTCAGACCCTGCATTCTTGGCCTCAGTGCAAACGTTTTTATTTAAGCCATTCACCAGAAGAGAACAATGATCTGTGACGAGTAATTATAAGGGTTTATGCACTCCTTTGTCAAGTGGGACCTTGCTGTACCTTCCAGCTTGCCAACGACCCACACTCACTGGCAGCAGGTCTCTGCCTGTGTGGGCTGAGCTGGAAACCTCTCATCAGCAGTGACAGTCCCTCCTCTGTCCCATGTGTCACCTGGCTGGGCTTACAGCAGGCTCCTCACAGACACTCAGGTGCTGCTTAGGACAGGCTCATGTGAGTCGTGTGTGAGGACTGAGCAGTGCCCAGCGTTGGAGCGGGTGAGACAAAGCCACAGCCCTGGTTGGCAAGGTGGTGTGAAGTGCTGCTGGGATCTGAGATCCTGCTGGACAGCAGGGAGCTGTGGGAGGCTTAAGCAGTGCTTCCCTCCATGTCTGTGAGCCCTGGAGATGGGACAGAGGTAGTCTTGTTCGTGGTTCGAGTGGTTTTGAAGGGCTGATGTTTCTGGCAGTTTTCTGGTAATTCAGTGAGTGGGCAAAGGCAGCAGGGAACTCCACACAGCAAAGCAGAGCTTGGGAGATGAGACTTCCCGTGCAGCGAAATGCAGAAATAGCAGATGGAACTCACACCTCCCTTCGGGGATGAAAACACAACCCACCCATTTCGGGTGGGTAATGGAGCGTGTTACAGGGGAGGTGAACTTGCAGCTGGACTCTAGGTGGGAATATCCAGGCCCAGAACGATACCTTTATACATTTCTAGGCTTCCCCCTGCTTGCTGCCTTCTTCCTCTCTGTATCCCCTCGCACTGGAGTCCCTCCTGTGTCCCACCCCTGCTGTGCCCAGCACGGCTGGCTGCAGTGCTGGCAGGGCTCTGCACCCACACAGGCTCCTGCCATGGAGCAGAGCTGGATATGGGTGCAGAAAACCACACAGAAAGAGCCCGTGGGCTCTGGGTCCTGGCTGGCAACCTTAAATGTTTGTAGGGTTCTGCTGAAATGGCTTTTCAACACTCGATCCCTCCTAAATTAGAATCATAACGGGGACCATGACTGTGAGGGTGGCTTCACGGGACGCAGCCCGTTGGCAGTCACTCTTATCTCGGATGTTTGTTTTGTTTACAACCTGCATGTAACGTGCTGTAGCAAATCTGAAGTGGATTTCGACAGTCTGCCTTAGCCAGCTCATCCACCACAGAAAGAGCTGGAGCTCCTTCTGTCCTTTGCAAACTGCCAAGGTCAATCCTGAAGAGTTTCAAAAGACAAACCAGTAAGAAGAAACTCATGGTTTCGGTTGCATCTTCAACTTCCCCACTCTCAAAATGTTCAGGTACAGAGGCTCCAGTGAGAGGAGCTGGGATGGCCAGGAGGAAATGGGAGATAGCAGCAGGGGTGGCTGGGGGAAAACACCACTCTGCCCACTCGCTGTACGGGTGTCAGATCTGCGTACCTGGAAATCAGCCCAGGCTGAGGTGTGCCTGACGTGCTCGGTTTGGGTTTCTCGGGAGCTTCACGTGTGGCACGAGGGAAGGGAACCAGGCCTGGCAGAGGGGCTGTTTCTGCAGCCATGGGGTGGAGGGAGGGCTCGCCCTGGCTGTCTTTGCAGCCTTTGCCATCTGAGGGCTCCTCACTGAGGTGATGTTTGCTGGCATCAGAGTGCTGATTTCCATCAGTTACTGGTGGTGGAAAAGTTTGAGAACCAGGAGCAGTTTCAAATCAGATTCCAAGACAAAGATAATTTTCCTGCTATTTCCCTTGAAGAGCCTTTTGATGTCAGATTTGGGTACATTTCTCAGATGCTGGCAGTAAAATGTCAGAATCTGAAAGAATACTTTATCAAATGCCGCTTATAAGTGCTCCTGCCTTGCCAGTACATTAAATTAATGGCAAGTCACTGTCAGGCACGCTTGCTCCTGGCTTGAAGAATTAGGCTTTACTCTGTTTCACATGTAGGACCTTATTTCCTCCGAGGGCACTGAAAGGGTGTAGCAGAGAGTGAATGTGACCACACACCTGCAGACAAGTGGGCTGGTGATAAAGAAAGGGAGATGCTGTTTCCCTCCGGAGCTGTTGGAGCGGGTAATTCTCACACTGAGGAATCTTCTCCTGCGAGCTGCTTCTTTAACTTTTTCCTTTACGAGTTCCACTGTGCGGGTCCCAGCAAACCTTTGCAAGTCCTGGTGATGAGAAATCCCCAGAATGGTGCGAGCTTTTCTCCAGAGTACACATAGACTGCAATTGATTTGTTTGGATTGAGCCAGTCTATTTCCTCTTGTAGGAAATGTGCTAGAGTAGTGACTCTCTGGTATTTTAAAGCAGCAACATCTGCTGAAGGCTTTTCCTGTGTGAGCTGTGCATTTCTTATGTTTCTCAACCATACACTGCAGTGAAAGGCACGCCGTGGAGTGCTCTGACTTTGGCCAGGGAGGCATTGTTTTCTGTTGCTTTGTGACATCTTCCCAAATTCTGACAAGCTGTGGTTGGGTGAGGACACGCAAACAAATATTTCAGTCTGAGTCTGCTCTGCTCTGTGGCTGTTCAGCCAGAGCAGCACCACTTTAAAGTGGGAATGCCAGAGCCATGTGGAAGGGAGAGTCACGGAAGGGAGATGTGGCAAAACAGTTCCTACAATTTACAGGGGCAGAAGAAAGGGGAAGAGGACACTGGTGGTGTTGTTCCCACTGGTCTGCAATTAGGAAATTGTTGCGCTTTTTTTTTTTTTTTTTAGTCTTAGCTCTGGAATTTTGAAATGGCACATCTTCTCTCCTTCTGGTTTGGGTCCTCTTCTTTGGGGCTTTTATTTGGAAAAGAAGTTGTTCCTGAGTGGGTCAAGGATTAACCACCCCATGTCCAGAGGTTTGTCTGTGCTCTGGTTCCCTGCCTGTCCCTTGGAAGGAGGCAGTGCAGAGCTCAGGGCTTCAGGAGTGTTGGAGATGCAAAAAAAGGGGCTGAATTCAAGTCCAAACTTTTCTCCTGAAGTCAGACTTCCAACGAGTGAGTTTTGCTTTCCAAAGCTAGTCCCTGAGTGGGTATGTGCTTATCCCAGCCATCAGCACGGCTGCCCTGTCTCTGTGTGGATCCACACGACCTGCCGTATCCTTTCAGTCCCCACACAATGCTGTCAGTTTTCTTTCATTCAGAAATGATGGATATTTCCATTTAGCCTCACTTCATTAAATCCTGGATGTATTAGTTCTTCAGTGTCACTTGAAGTCAAAGCAAAGTAGTCTAATTGATCTTATGTTGTTAAAAATATGGCTCAGAAACCGAGTAATTTTTTTACTTGGATGAATTGAGTGAAAGCACTGCCTGAGGACAGGCCACCAGCATAGGGCTCCAACTTTTGGGTTCAGTTTAGGACTTCCTGGGTTCATCCAGGTGTGTGGTGCTCTGGTGAGGTGCAGCAGAGCTGAGCTGGCAGGTTACTGAAGTGTAGTTTTGCTCTGCCGAGGAGTTTCTGTCCTCTCCAGTAAGGCCCTCCGGAGCTGTGCTGCATCTGTTCCTGCTGCTTTCCACTGGTATCTATGGGGATGCACTGGTTTGTCCTGTGGTGTGCCAGGCCATGGGCAGAGCAGGGCAGAGCTGGCTCCCTGTGTCAGTCACCTGCCCTGGCAGTGCTGCTGTGCCCTCCTTCGGCTCCCAGGCACAAGACTGAGACCCTGCACACGACTTCCCCACACCTCTCCCCTACTGAGGTGCTCCAACAAACCTCAAGGGTCAAACCACAGGGTCGTGTTTCCTCCTAAAGGTCCCCCCTGTTGCTATAAGCTCAGCTCTGGGTGTTGGAAATGTGGCTGTGCAAGTGGCAAGAAGAGTTTTTAACTTTTGTCTTTGATGGGTCTGGTTGGGATCTCGTGCTGCCTCTGCAGGTTGTGCAGGCACACAGTCAGTGTCAGTGGGTATTTTGGGGAGAGGAAACCTCATGCTGAAGACCTTCCAGAGCCAGGGGGGCAGCGTGCACCCCCTCTTTGGTCTGAGGAAGGATTTGGGTGCCTGAAAGCTGCTGAAGTATCTCCCATGTGCATCAGCTGGTCTGATGAGAGAATTTAACCCTACTATGGACTTTACCTTGCTTAGGGCATCATGGCTTTAACAGGAAAAGTTGCTGGAGTGATTTTGGGAGTCTCCTGTAATTCCTGGTTTAGTTTTATCACAGTCCTGACTCCTCTGGTCTCTCCTGGTCTTCCTCAAACACACAGCTCAGGCTGTTGGGCTGGCAGATGCGGGCTCGCTCTCAGCTCAGTCACTGTCTCAGTGCCAACCCCGTACAGAGCATCGCCCTGGCTCTGCTGCTGCCCCTCTGCTCCTGCCGCAGAGGGGGCCAGCAAGGGGCACTCATGGGCTGTCACCAGGCAATTTAAGGGGACTGTAACACTGCTTTCAGAGCAGCGGTGCCCACGCTGCGTCTCCACAGAGGTAGAGAGAAATCAGAGTCCTCTGGTCTTCCTATGCTTTCGGTTTTTTTTCTCCAGATGAAATTCAAGACTGTGTAGGAGCATTCTGGGAGGGTTGATTGTTTGCTTACAAAATAAGTGGCATTTTTCTCGCTGGCTAAAGTTACACAATGATTTTGTGTAGTCGGTCCATCCCTCAGGGTGTCCAGCAGCAATCGGCAGGACCCTTCCCACATACTCTGCAGCATCACACAATGAGACGGTCCCACTTTCCCAAGCGTTGGCTGTGTTGGAGACAGGATACCACATTTTAGAAATGGAAACTCTTACCCTGCTACCCTAATTGTATGCACATTTTGTCTGTGCAGACTTCAGTCTTGCCTGTGAATGGGAGTTGAGAGCCAGGGCCAGCTCCAAACTTTCTTCAAAATGTTGCATTTTTAGTGTCTTAGATTGGGCCAGGCTGAGTTTGCGATGAGGAAGAGAAGCAGGAGGAAGGTGACCAAGCACTTGCAGGGAGCTACCACCTCTGATGGCAGCAGTAAATTCTGCTGCATCCCTTGGTTGTTGGGAAAGGCAAAGCTGGCAGCCAGGCTGTGGATGCTCTGGTGCCTCTGCCAGCTGTTTGCAGCTGCCCCCGTGGCCCGGGCCAAGGCAGGCTGGTGCCGCAGAGCTGTGTGGCTGTGGGCTGGCTGGGTGGTCGTGGTGGGACACTGCCCTGCTCCTGCCATCCTTCCCTGCAGGCTTGGGCAGAGCTGTCCTGCCAACAGCTCCAGTGGGCACCAAACAGGGTCTCTTCTTCCCATAACCAAGTGCCTGAGGAGACGGAGGAGCTCTGCAGTGTAAAAACATCCCAGCCGTGTGTCTCAGTGCTGCCTGTCCCAGGGATAGAGCTCCAGGGTTGGCCTGACAGCCAGGCTGGACACAGCTTGTCCTGAAGGGCCAGAAATGCAGGGGGAAGCCGAGCCTGGTGCCCAAAGAGAGGGCCCAGAGCTCCCGGTGCGGGACAAGAGCCCCCCGAGCTCCGAGGCACAGCCCACTGTCTGGCAGGGAGCACACCCGGGGTGTTCCCGAGACCCTCTGAGGAGGGATGTTTTCCCGATGACATAGTGTTTGTTGCAGGGACTTCGTTCGTCCCAGGGACTTGTCTCTAATTCATCGCAGGATGGGTTTCTATAAACAGTCGCTATTGTCATACGACAACCGGACCCTCTCGATGAACAGATCGGGATCCGATCACCAAATGCTTCCCTGAGGGCGAGGTGAGTTTGGGGCTCCTGCGATCTCAGTAAGCAGCTGTGGGACAAAAAGAAATTGAAAAGCCCTTCTTACAGTACAGTTTCGGAGCCACCTTTGGTGGGCAGAGCCGGAGGTGAGGCCCCTCGGCCCCAAGGCAGGCGCGGCGCTCACCTCTC
>VXAZ01004633.1:38159-260986 GCA_013399875.1 Gymnorhina tibicen | reverse complement strand
ATTTTTCTGTTGGTTTGAAAGTGGCAAATTGTCAAAGAGAGAAAAAAAAAAAAAGTTGCTGTGGTTGAAAACAAGTCCCTGGGTGGAGGCGAGAGCAGCCCGCGGGGCGGTGGGAGTGTTTGCAAAGCAAATGTCATTCGGCGCTGGGGGGAGAGCTGCCGGGACTGCTCCGCGAACGCGTTCGCCGAGTCGTGCGGGCTCGCTCGCCTCCGTGAGCCGAGCAAAAACCAATGGGAAGTTCGAAAGGAAGAGGAGAAAGTACATGGCATAGCTAAGAAAAGCGCTCTCTGCCTGCTTTTGCTGGTATGCTTGGATTTCTGGAGCGAGCAGCGTTTAAATGGACCGGGGGCTGTGCCGGGGAGGTTCGGGGGCAGCGGGGAGGGACGCGCCGGGGAGGTTTGGGGGAGCAGCCTTGTGGGATCAGTGGAGAAATCGAGCTGCCGGCCGCAGAACCACTCGGCGTGCTCAGGGCCGAGCGAAAGCCAGCCGGTTCTCTGCCCCCACGCCTCCCCTCACCTCATCTCTTCCCCGCCGGTCGCCCCGGGCCGAGCCGCCCGCGGGGAGCGGGGTCAGAGCAGGAGGGTTCGGGCACACGGTCTCCAACACCTGCAGGAAGGGCCTCTGAGCTCGCGTGTGCCCCACTGGCATCCAGTTTTCTCTCTAAACCTTAGGTGGTTTTCTTTGGAAAGGAAAGTCGCCGTTGTTGCCAAGTTGTATCAGCACCGAGTTTGGCTTCTTTGCGCCCGCAGGCGATGAGTGGAGGGGCGGTGTTCGGAGCGTGCGTGGTTTTCCCACAGACCATCAGCACCTGAGTTCTTTCCTGCTCCTCCTCAAGACACGCCTTTGCTTTAGGCGTCCTGGTCCTTTCAGTTGCAAACTGAGGCTATGGGCACATCCCATGAATGTGGCTTTACTTTTAACTTAGGTCATTTAACAACAAAAACTGCAGCTTATGGTATACGGTTAATGGGCGTAAAGTTATCTGAGAAGATTTTGGACACAAACCACCCTTATTAGTGGAATGGATGAAATTAGGGGAAAATCTTCCATAATAAAACTAATGACCGAATGGAGGCTATGGAGGCCAAACCTCAGTCTTTCAACTGGTTCTTTTCCCAAGTGGAGTCAGCTGGACCTTCAAAATCACTTTGAAGACAGTTATACCAGCATTAATAGAGCTGATGTTGGCCTAAAAATATCATCCAAAAATCACACTCTTAATTGGCACTGCTTTATTGGCAAAGCTGCCTTATTCTTTGAGAGCCATGTTATTTTAATTGCATCAATGTATTCTGTCACGAAGGCAACGCTCTGAGCAGGATTTATTGAGTTTAGTGTAGTGGCTGGAGCTTTAACTTCTCCACTAAAGACAAGAAACCAGTGGCAAAGCCATGGAGCTCTTCAGCCCTGGTAGCTCCTCAGGGATCCCACTTCTGTGGGGCTGCCGGTCTGAGCACACTGCATCAAGCTACTCTGCAGGTGATACTGGGATAAATAATAAGTAAACAGTAGCCTTGCAGTGTGTATAAATAGTAGGGAAAATGGTTTTCTTTTCGTTTAAATCAGTTTTTGTGATTGAAAAGATCTTTCTTTTCTTTCTGTCCATCCATCCATTTAATATCTTCTCAGTTGTGTTAGATGATCGTGTGATATTAGACGCTTCTAAATTTATCTGATCTGCTTGAAGCTGGAAGAAATGGTGTTCTGCAGCTTTGTGCACTGAGCGTGGGTGGCCTTTGAGAGGCAATGAGGGGCAGAGAGTCCCCCAGTGCTCGGTGGCACCAAAGATGACATTCCAAACAAAGCCCTTTCTGTCCCGCTCAGGCACGCGCTCGTGGGAGAGCAACAAGAACCCCCATCTCTGGGGGCTGAGGATCAGCTTGGCCCCCTGGAAGAGGCTTGTGAGCTCACAGGAGGCCCGACCAGAGTGCTCCCGGGTGTGGCTTTACTCCTGCACGTGTGTGGGATGGAGCCCAGCAGCAGCCCGGGCTGGTTCTTGGGGCTCAGTGGTGGGTGGCAGCGGAGCAGCAGCGCAGGGAGGAGCGGGCATCTTCTGCTCTGCTGTCTCCGGCTGGGATGGAGTCTCTTCTGCTGGACAGTTCCTCAGTGACAGGAGGGGACACTGCTGGGGTTTCCATGCTGCCAGAACCCCTCCAGCACTGCGGGCATCCCTTCCTCAGGATGTGCAGGAGCAGAGCAGTGACAGCCCTTCTCCAGGCTGCTTTCACTCGGTGATTTTGTGCCTTTTTTGTGTGTGCTGGAACCTCTGAGGGCTCCTGTTGCTGCAGTGCCTGGTGACTCAGTTCTCACAGGCTGCATGGAGACTGTTGGGTGTGGAAGGGACCTTGGCTGTCCCTCCCCATCGTCCCTGCGCCCTCAGATCTGCCATCCCATGCGAGCCAAACCAAGCCTCCTGCCAACCATGCCTCTCTGCGCTGCCTTCTCCCCTTAATCCAGGGAGGTGACGATGTTTACAGGCTTGGTCTTCTCTTTCAAACTGTTCTTTGGAAACGTTTCCATGCCTGGGAGTTTATTCCCACAGTTTGTGGGTACAAGGTGGGATTTAACTGCTTCTGGCAAAACCAGAAGTGTCTCTTACATTCCTCAGAGGTTTTTGGTGGTTGCTGAAAGACTTGCAGTGGGCACATGCTTTCCTACAGCTGCCTTCTGGCTGTTCAGGGGAAGAAACCAGAGTGCTGCCTCTTCCATGAGCCTTTGACCTTGGGGCCACTGTGATCTCAGGTGGCCTCACAGTGCCCTGGGAGCTCCCCTTCCTCCTCTGTCCCAGGGCTGAGCGTGCTGAGGTGTTTTTCTTAGTTGTATGCAGATCCCTGGTGACAGAAAGAGCCTTGACTCTTAATTATTGTGCCTCTTATCTCCTCTTCGATGTGCCACCAGCCCATATGTTTAGAATAAGGCTCTGATCTCGTGATATGGGCTCATGCATTCACTTTTGTTTAGCTTTTCCCCCCATTCTCTTGCATTTGAAATTTGGATTTCCTTCCAGCTCATTGGCATAACATTAACCTTTCTTTCTGCTGGAAGTGACATGTTGCCTTTAATAACAGGGGCCTGTATTTAATATCCCAAGAAGTCTTTTCCAATTCCGTGTTCATATAGACCAGGAGTTAAACAAAAGAGACTTGGAAAGGGGCTTTCCAAACAGTGGTTTGTTTCCTCCTGCTTATGTTACTGTGGTCTTTTTGTTGGAACTCAAACTGTCGAAACAAACACGTCCCGCTCAGGTATGAAGAAATGCAGCTCACTTGTGGCCTGGCCACTCCTCCTGCTGAACAGGACCACGGCAAGACCAGACCTTTTCAGTTACCTTCCCATTCTCGTGTGTTACAAACCTAACCTGTTATTCACGAAAACGAAGCCGTGCTGATTACACCTCCTGGTTTGCATTAAGGCAGACGTGCACTCCTGTCTGTCTCGTTCGCTGGTGAGCTCCGTGGGCTGGATCCAGGGGCAGGGAGGAGTTTGGGCACCGTCACCGACCCCGCTGCCTTCCACCCAGATGTGACCTCGCGCTCCCCGCGTCGCTCAGCGCTGCAGCGGGGCTGTCACCCACGTTTATGGCTGGGTGTGGTGGAGCCCGTGGCTTTCCTCAGCGTGGTCTCCTGTCCATGAATGGAGGCAGGCAGGGAGTGCTGGGAGGGACGGGCGGGAGCGTGGGAAGCGCGGTGTCCCCGGCGTGGCGCAGCTGCAGGGACAGCGGCTGGGGATGGGGCTGGGCTCGGGGCACCCCCACGGGAACAGCCACCAACAAGGGCGTCTCACACTCTGTTCTGGGCCACGAGGGCTGAGGAAGTGCCCCTCCACACCCTGCAGCCCTTCTGCCTATTTCGGTAGGAATTTCTTTTTTTTCAATTTTTTTTTTTTTTTTTTTTTTTTTTTTTTTTTTTTTTTTTTTTTTTTTTTTTTTTTTTTTGGTGATCCTTGGCACGAAACTTCTTTTAGTGTAGTGCTAGTTTTTGTTCCTGATTCTGTTCACTGAGAACACCTTGGAGACAAGGAGCTCATTTTCTCCTGTATCCACAAAACCTTTTAGTAACTGCTAACCCCTTACACCTGTACACATAAGTCAGGAAAGGATCTTAATGCAGTTTTGTCTAGTTTGGTGGTGGAGGGAGGGAGAGAGAGCAATTCCTGGGGCAGGCATACATGACACTTTGGAAATAGAAAATACAACCAGCAAAGATTATATCCCCACCAGAGCTGGCAGAAGGGGTCTTATGGGTGTTCTTAATCCACCTCACTGCAAATCCAGCCAGGTTAGCTCAAACCACCTTTGTTTTTGACTTAAATTAGCTGAGTCTGCACTAGCACAGTGAATGTTCCCTCTGTCCCTCCTGCCAGACATGTGGTGGGGGACTACCAGCCAGCTGCTGGTCCTCAGCCAACTCCTGCTGTAGCCACGGCCAGGAGACACCGTCTGTGTGTCCCCCAGGCTCCACTTAATGAGAGCTGGGCCGTTGGGCCGGGAGCAGCTTAAGATGTGCCCCTTGCCCTCTGTTTGCGCTGTCCTAAATCATCTCAGGCTGGTACCTGTCTCCCAGCTCAGAGCTGTTCCTTCTGGCACATTCCACAGGTCCCTGGTGCTGGGTGGGGCCAGCTGAAATCCTCCAGGGCATCTGTGAGGTTCCATTGAGCAGCTCTTCCACCTGCGGAAGGACAGACCCGTTCTTCCAGCTGAGCATTTGGGAGCCATCGAGGATGGTGCTGGATGTGCATGGACGGAGGTTTAGGGGATGCCTGTGGGATCTGAATTCCTGTTTAAATTACAAGGCAATTTGTTGTCTGAGTTTCTGTGACGATCACATCTGAAGTGTTTCGTAGAAACAGCTTCTAGGACTGTTGCTTTTCTGTGCTGTGCTCTGGGCTTTGGAGGCGAGGTTACTTACAAAAAAAAATCAAGGTGAAAGCTGGAAAAACTCTTTTGCTGGTGTCATGAATCAGATCAGAATGAGAGAATACATTTAAAACTCTGAAGTGAAACCTTTTCACAGGAGAGCGCTGCTTTAAATATATGTCTGGAATGGGGAAAAAAACCACTTCTGCAAACGATTTTTTTTTTTTAATAATTAAACTCCACTGTTTAGAAATGATTAATTATTGTAACATGTGAGCACTGCAAAGTTTCATCTATTCACAGTAGTATTTCAAATGATTTAAAGTTGTTTGTTCAAGGTTTGCTTTTAGTATGTCATTAAATGTCATGGATTTAGTCCAGCTGTCCTCCACAAATGTATCACTTGTGAAGGATTTTGCATGGGAACGGGCTGCCAGATTTTAGTTTTGATAGCAAAGCCCAATTTTGTTTTATTTTTAATCTCATTCTGCTGTGCTAAGTGTATTGCTGACTCTAAATGGAGTTGGCAGAGAAGATGGTAGCAGCTCTGCCGGGCAGAGTTACTGGACCTGGCGTGCGCCTCCTGAAAGCCCCTGAGCCCGGGGTCAAGGGTGGGCAGCTTGTGCAGATATCTGACCCCACTGACCACTGCCAGCCCTCCCCTGCTCTGGCCACCGCCTCTGCACGGTTCCCACGAGCACTTCCTAATTTGCTTTGGGCAAAACCAAGTGGATTATCTCAAGACACTAATTAGACTATTGAAGATAATCCTGCTGGCTTTTGGGTTTGTCTCTTCCTTTCCCGAAGCGAATCGTGGGGGCGGGACGGGACAGATGCTGCTCCAGCATCCACACCTGGAGGGGCTGGGCTGGGGGGAGGACGGGAGGCTGGGGGCACCTCAGCAGCACAGCCCGGGGCAGGGGCTGGCACCGGGGCTGGCACAGCCCAGAGCGGGCATTAGTGAAGGGAACCCCTTGGGCTGAGCTGCTGTGCCTGGTCTGTGGAGGCCAACTTTTTATTTATTCAGTTTTCAGAACCAGAACACTTAAATTTGGTAGCACGTCCCATTCTCCTCATCTGGTCTGCCTCGTGCAGGGAGCTCTGTCATACAATCAATAAACATCCAGCCTGATGAGCCTGAAAGTATGATCTTGGGTATGATTAATGTATAAAACTTGGATGGCCATTTGGAAAGGACATGATGTGATACAGAGCAGATTGATTTTGGGGGATTTACCCCTCAGTCCTGAGCTGGTGAGTGGAGTAAATGGCTCTGCCCAGGGGAACTGCGGAATGCTCCTAAACGTTCACTTGCCTTTAGAGCAAAACCAAAAATGCAGTCTGCTTTCTGACATGCTGTTTGGTTCCTGGCACGGCTGCCTGCACATCCAGGAGGATGTGTCCTGTGGAAAGAGTGTGTAATAATCCGTGAGCTTTTGTAAAATGCAGATGTTAACACAAGAGTGCACGATAAGCAATCTCTCCTCGCTTTTATGAAGATGTTTGCATTCTTCTCAAGGTGTTGACATAGCACACTATACCCTGGGGTGCTGCAAGTGTCTGAATATTTAAGACGTGTAAAAGAACAAGAACATTTAATAATGTCTCTACAGTCTGGGCAAACAGGTTGACTTGAGTGCATCACTTCCATTCCTGCATTTAAATAGACTGAAGTAAGATGCTGGTAATCAAGGAGGAAGCTCACTGGGGTTTACTTAAATTTACTAAAATCTCTCTTTCTTTGACGATTAAAAGAATAAATCAGCGCTTTATGATGCTTGCCGTGAAGGTGAAGCACGTGCCCAGACCGGACAGCTCACGCATTTAATTCTTGGTTACATTTCTGTGGTCCGGGGTCGCTCGTCTCTGGGGGTGCGAGCAGCGCTGGCGGCGTTTGTGCGGTGCTGGGCGTTGTGGCACTGCCAAGCAGCTCCGGTTCCGCGTGCCCCCGCAGCCGGGGGATGGCTTTGCTCCGGGAAAGCTCCCCCGAACCGGGAACGGGAACTCGGTGACTGTGTTGGATCTGGGTGGTGCTCAGGCCCCTTCCAGCCCAAACCGTTCTGTGGAAAGGCAGCGAGGCGCGTCGGGCAGGCGCGTGTGCGCATGTTTCAGATAATCTGCGCCGCGTCCAGAGCGAAACGTTCCCGTTCGGGGTTGAGCCTGCTTTCCTGAAACTCGTTTAAAGAGCCCAAACAACATCTGCCACCGGCAGTGTCTGGGCCTGGACCAAGGACACTCGTGTTGGTGACAAGGGGGGTGCAGGGCTGGGCGTTCTCAGGAGCAGAGCCCGGGATTCCTGTCACGACACGAGTGACAGCTTCTGGTTTTTCCTGATGGGTAAATTAAGCAGGTCTTGTTTCCTCGTTAAAAAAAAGAAAAGCTAAGCTTAAAGAAGAAAAAAATGCTTTCTGCGAAGCATCCTGTTTTCATCTTTATTTAATTAACAGGTTTTAAGCTGTAGTCATCCATCTGACCTGCCTCCTGTCCCCTCCCCTCCTGACTGACACTGATATTAGAAGTATGGGAAAACTTAGACTGTTGGCAAAATGGGTGGAAAATCAAATGTTTAATGTTTTGCTTGAACATTTTGTGGTTTTCTCCTGAAATTCTTCGTCTGAAACAAAGGATGTTCTTTGTTCTTTATTGGGAGGCTTGCTTTTTACTTGAAAAAAATGTGCAATGTCATTGTGGATTGCAGAAGTTTCTACAGAAATGACATAAGTTCTCTACAAAAACATTTTTTAAGACCTAGGAAAAAAGGAGACAGCTACAAACTGCAAAAAAAAAATTGACTGGTTTGATGTTTTTTTGGCAGATTCTCACAATACGTTCAGAATCAAAATGTTAGTGATTTGGAAAAATCTTGAAATAGAGTAATTTCACATGACCCCCTCTTGGAAGCGTCTAGGTTTTGCATTCTTTGCTCCAACACAATTCCCACTGAAGAAATAGTTCAAAAAACAAGATTATGGATCCATTTAAAAATGTCATTCCTCGCTTTTTGGGTGCTGCGCTAAGTCGTGTTTATGTATCTTAATCTTACCCTGATTTATGTGATCAAAACAAAGCAGCCGTGGATCTGTCTGGAGTCTGGGAAGGATGTGAGCTGAGCCACGAGGCAGGCGGGGGCTGCCCCGTGGAACCAGCGGGACCTGGGTGCCCAGCTCCTCCAGCTAGATGTGGGGGTGCTGTGGGGTCCCCCCAGGCACCCCATTCCCTGTCCCCCCCTGGGCACCCCATCCCCTGTCCCCCTGGGCACCCCATCCCCTGTCACCCTGTTCCCCCCAGGCACTCCACCCCCAGGCACCCCATACCCTGTCNTGCCCAGCTCCTCCAGCTAGATGTGGGGGTGCTGTGGGGTCCCCCCAGGCACCCCATTCCCTGTCCCCCCCTGGGCACCCCATCCCCTGGCTCTGTGGCCCCACAAGGGCTCCCTGGCCCTCCGCACCAGTGGTCACAAAGGCGTGGGAGCAAGCCGTGAGGGTGGGGTGATGGTGGTGATGTGAAGTGGGGGGAGAAAGAAGGTGGCTGTGGGGTGATGTGGGTGAGAGGGCTCGGTGGTCACGCACCTCCTGCCCTTCCCGCCAGGCTGGCTGCCGCTGGAATAGCTGGCAGTTGTCACTCCGTGAGTATTCCTTTGTTATTTCAGAATTACTGAGACACTTAATTGGCTGTTCATTAGCTGCCTCAGAGAAAAATGAGATTTTATTAATCATCATTTCAGCAAATTATAGCCTGTTCTACAGGCTAATGAAATTAAGTGGCGGAGAGCTGGCTCCCTGCAGGGAGCTGTGCCCTGCCCTGGCTGTGCAGCCCCCGCCTGGCCTCACCTGGAGGGCTTGGGGGGCACAGGAATCAGGGGTCACCCACACGAGTCAGGGATGGGGCCCCTGGAGTGCCAGGGTGATGGGGTGAGGACCAGGGAGTGCTGCTGCAGTGCAGTGCAGGTGGTGCCTGGGGCAGGCAGAGGTGCCAGCTGTGGATTCCTTACAGCAAGGCCCTGGCACAGGGTGCCCAGAGCAGCTGGGGCTGCCCCTGGATCCCTGGCAGTGCCCGAGGCCAGGCTGGACGGGGCTGGGAGCAGCCTGGGACAGTGGAAGGTGTCCCTGCCCATGGCAGGGGGTGGAACTAAAAGAGCTTTAAGGTCCCTTCCAACCCAAACCATTCCATGATTCTGTGACATAAACACAGCCGTCAGCAGAGACGACTGTTGGCCTCAATTCCTAACCTTTGAGGTCACCTCACTTCCTTTTTGTTGCTTTTTTTTGTAAGCAACTGTCATTATAACCGATCAAGATCAAATTTCTGAGCGGAGATGTTGAATTCATCCTTGAAGAATATATATTTTTCTCTGCAGTAGTCCATTACATTATTCCAAGTTTTACCTTACCCACGTGCTAATTTCAAACATAACTGGGTCTAGTAAATTATGCAGCAGGGAAGGTAGAGCTCTCACCTTTGCTTGAGAATAAAGGTCAAGAGTTTGAAGACAGGAGAGCTCAAAGATGCAGAACGCAGTTGTTAGAAATCCCACACAAGGTATTTGTAGGTGTTAAACACCAGGGCAAGAATTTAAAAAGCAGGTTCCTCACATGAAATTGCTTTGCTGCCTTCTGGCCAAAAGTTCCCCCAAAGGTTTTCCGTTTTCTGCCATCTTTTTGTCTTACATCTTTCCTTTTCCGAGATCCCTGACTGTTTCTTCCCTTTAATCTCTTTTGGAGGCCCTCTCTTGGCTGTTGAAAAGCAGCTCTATCTGCTCCCCCACCTGCCCAGGGCTGGAGGAGATGCTAACAGAGACCTCCTGTCTCCTTGCCAGGTGGGGCTCCCTCAGCCTCCCTGACTCGGTTTAGCAGTGATAGGGTCACTGACGATGTTGACGTTGGGATTACGTGGAATTTGCTTTCACAGAAGTTGGGGAATAGCACAACCGTCATCAGTTTGCACTTTACCCTTTCCAAGACCAAGCTCCCAGGACACGCCTGCACCAGGCTGGTGCTGGTTGTTTCCACCTGGGATCGGCGCACGGCGTTTGGGACCCGAACGTGGGGCTGGACGAGCAGCAGGGGCAGGATTTGAGGACTATTCTCCCTCTTCTCCTCTGCACCTTCTCCGGTGCCTTCGTCCTTGGCAGCTTCACAACAGGTTTAGCTCTTCCCTGGGCGGAATTTGGGAAGAAGAGGCGTTCCTTTCTTCTCTCAAGTGTGGTGTTCTTGTCAAGCGTGATGATAATTGCAAATTCAAACCAGTTCAATGTCAATACAAGAATATTAACAGAAGAGTTAATTGACAAAGTTTAGAAGCTTGACTTTTGGAGACTGTTAATGACTTAGCTGATGGCAGCACTGGAGAGGAACGGGTGGGACTCTTCCAGCCCAACTTGTGCAACATCTTCATCGCCAGAGATCCCAGACCAGATGCCCAGGGCTTTGCTGGATCTCGAGGGCCCTCACCAGAGCTACCTCAGTGAAGAGCCTTGGCTTTGGCCGTGGTGGTGGCCCCAGCACTGTGGTGGTGGCCCTCAGCAAGGAGGGCTGGCCCCTTCGCGTTGGGGCTGCGGTCCCTTCTGCACCAGGCACCCAGGGGGAGGGAGACAAGGGCCTCAGCAGCCCCTGAACCCCCCCTGGGGTCTGGCAGGGGGAAATGAGCTATTTCAGGGCCCCAGTGGGGTGGAGGAGGCAGCCCCAGCGCTGCCCTGGCTGTACCTGGGTCAGGCAGCCCTAGGCTCAGCTTTGAAATGCGAAGCAGCTTCCTTAAGCGTTGCAGGGGGTAAAAAGTGAATTAACCATATCATAGGCACATGGTACTTCCCTGCTCAGATTACACTACAAAATCTGGGCAGTTCCTCAGATAGAGCTGGAAAAGGGGATTTGGAGTGTGAGCAGCACTTGGAGCAGAGCACAGCTGACATGGCTGGGAACAAAAGGTGACAGGAGAACTCGCCACATCTGCATTGCTGCTCATACACAGGTCAGCAGAAATCTTTCCTAACTGGACATTTGTTGCAAATTTGCTGGGAGAAGCGTAAAATAACTTTGGTTTGAGTGCTGGCTTTGCTTTGTGCCTTGTGTTCTGCTAGTTGCAAAGATTGTATCTGGCTGGGTTTCACTTTGATTTTTGTACTTTGTTTTCCAGATTTGCTTTTAAACTGTTCTCTGGGCTCTAAAGCTGTTGCTAAATATCTCCAGTATGATGCAGTTTAAAGACTTAAGTAGAGACTGGGGCGGGTTTGCTTTGTTAGTTAAGGCTGCTAAAGCTGGGTCTTTGCTGCTCGTGGACAAAGCTTTTCGCTTTTTTTGCAAAATGCTCCATGAGCAACACATGTGTTTGTGCTGTTAGTCAGAGCTTCACTTTTTTTTTTGTTTTCTCCTCAAAGTGAGCTTCTTACAAAAACAATTATTTTTAATGCCACTTCTGGCCTTTTGACTGGGAATTCAAAGTTTTACCTCACAGGCTGGAGCGAAAGTTAGGTTTGTTTTTGTTAATGTAAGTCAAGGAGTAGCAATGATTCACTGTGACAGGCTGAATGTGAGCCATATGAACCGAGCTGCACGGGCATAAAGGGGGATTGTGCTGCAAAATATCTCCCAGTAATTTAGATTTTGACACACTTACCCCTTCTCAAGTTGCATTTCCCTCCGTCTCCTCACACTCCTGCCCTTCCCCCACCATCCAGGATCTGATGTGATGGAAAAATATAGGCATTGTCTCTGGGATTAGGAATGGCTGGGCTAAAAAGTGGCTTTGCTTCTGCGGGTTTTATTCTAGCAGTGTGAGAGCTTCCCAAAGAGATGGTAATAGTTACACACCCTTACAGACAGGGTCTGAAATGACGCCTCCTTGGGCTGAAATAACTGAGTTTTGAGGTGATCACCGCTACCCCTGGGAGCGTGCGAGTGTCGCGTGCTGGTTTGTGTCCCTGGGACGGTCCAGGCTGGGTTCCTGCTCCAAGGAGCGTGTTTTGCTGGATTTGCTGGAGCCCAAAAAAAAAAAAAATCATTTGCAGAAGTGGTTTTTTCCCCCCATTCCGGACATATATTTAAAGCAGCGCTCTCCTGTGAAAATGTTTCACTTGAGAGTTTTAAATGTATTCTCTCATTCTGATCTGATTCGTGACACCAGCAAAAGAGTTTTTGCATGGATTTGCTGGAGCCCAGCTCTTCCAGCCTGCGGGGGACAGGGGACAGGGGCTGCGTGTCCGGGAGACCCCAGGCACGGCCCCACTCTTGGGGCACGGTTCTGCAGTGCCTTTTTTTTCCGATTAAGCACTATTGATTTCTTTTGTGTGTGTTTTGGGGTTTTTCGTTGTAGGTCTTTTTTTTTTCCCCCCCTCTTTATCCTGTGGCTTTCTTGTATGAATGGCAAACGGAGGCTGTTTTAGTGTTGACTCAGATGATGCAAACTCATAGCAGGACTTCATGTCCAGCCTTTTTACTGATTAAACCTCTCAGAACTGGGGTGTAGGAAGGAATAGCAAATGGCAGTCCATTTCTGGCTGGGGTTCCTTACCAGTAGGTGAAAGGCGGAGTGTGGAGCTGTGTGTGAGCGCAGTAAGTGCAGCATCTATAAAATAGGACATATTTTAGTGGCTCTTAAAACTTGAAGATTGAATTCTGTTCTCTCAGGAAGCGTGTCCTGCAGGTACAGCAGACGCACGCCAGGGGAAAGCAGAACAGGATTTGGTGTTGCAGTGAGTTTGTTATAACCCCGTGGCCCACTCCGAGCCTCTCTCCCTGAAGTTATGACAAAGGATCCTGCTGGAAGCGGGGATAAAGCCAGATGTTGGGGTTTCGTTGTGACCCGCCTTTGCTGTTTAATGTCAAATGTGAAGTTTTTAAAGCAAACCAAAAATAATACATCGGATACTATTTTTAAGGCAAAACCCCAGCAAAATGTCTGTCATCAGGTTCCAGACGATTCCTTGCTTCACTTTAACAATGAGCTATCCATTATATGGTCTTAATTTATGGAATGTTAAACAGTTTCTGGCATTACTGTGCCCCTGCAGGAAGAACAGATGGTACTTTTGAATGAGCTTTGCTATGGGATAAAATGTTCCAGGTCTTCAACAGATCATATCCATCTGTAAGAAAGGAATAGCATTTGTGTAAAGTAAACAAGATAAAGTCAAACAACTCAAAATCTTCTACTGAAGGAAAAACAGTGCCCGTAGGCTGAGTACAGATTGGAAGGGAATGTGGAAAGGTACTGCTTAACATTATTTTAAAGGTGACCACTTATCTTGATGAAACATCCCAAAGGGGAGATCTCATTTGTCAGGACAGGGAGGCAGTGGTCAGTACAAGACGTGGTCAGCATGTGCTGACAGTGGCCTGGGTGTAACTTTTATACCTGGATAGGTGGCCTACGGCTTCATGGTGTCTCCACGCAATAAAGTCCTGTCTGGTTTGATTTATGGAGCTCTGGCTCTCTGGGAAGAGCATGGAAACAATGAAAACCCAGATCCTGACGGTCCTTATCGTGCCCATGTGTAATGTGGCCACCCTCACATCACTGAGAGGAACATCTCCATCATGGGGCCCATCTTGCCCCCTTCACGGATGTTTGTCTTCTAAGTGAAACAGAGCATTGGCAGAATTGGGAGAAGTTGCACCACTTTCTTTCTCCGTTCTTACGGATGACCAGGAACTGCTAGAATGATAGAATCCGTCATTTTTTTTCAGGGTTCTGCTGGGATTCTTCCAGCTGGCCTCCAAGGGGAATGATTGCTTTCTTCTCCCTGGCCACTGTTGTGGACCACATTTGGTGAAGGAAGCACCAGTTTATTTGTGCTTCTTAAAATTCAATAGGTTTTGTCCATGTTGCCCATAGAGTTCTTTGCAGAGTGGAAAATCACAGGCTTTGCAGCTTTATCTACCCCAAAATAAGGTAATTAATCATGTAAAGTCTCTGTATGGTGCATAGTTGTGGACTTCTCATCCCTGGAAGTGTGCAAGGCCGGGCTGGACAGGGCTTGGAGCAACCTGGGATAGAGGAAGGTGTCCCTGCCCATGGCAGGGGGTGGCACTGGATGATCTTGAAGGTCCTTTCCAGCCCAAACCAACCTGGAGTTCTGTGGTAAAGCTCACAGCAAAGGGACAATCCATCCATCCCAAACAGCTTACCAGGGATATTAATGGCTCTCTGAAGTCTTCCCCACTCCTCCACTAATTGTAGAGAACCTCATCAGCGAGGTGACTTCTGGAAAACTGATGTTAAACTGCAGCTGTGATCTTCTGAGAATTTAAACTCATGGACCTCTTTGTTCTGTTCTTGTTCTTTGTCCTTCGGGTACCCAGGACCGTGGTATCAGCCTGCTTTCAGGGTCGAGCCTACGAGATCGATGTACTTCATATTACTGAAATCCAGGGAAAACCTTCCCTGTCCCAGCCTCCAGCTCAGTCAGCTGGGCGTGCACGTCTGACTGGGCTGCCAGAGCGTTTCAATCACGGCGGGGTGAGGCAGGGCCGTGCCCCAGGAAGGCTCTCTGCAGGTGCCCCTTGCTGCCCGGCGGCTGCGCCTCGCCCGGCTCGGGGGCTGCGCCCCTGGGAGCGCTGGCGGGGGGCTGGAGTGCCTCCCATTGCCCTGCCTCTGCTCTCCTTGGTGGGGATTTTTCTTCTATTTTCATTGTTTTAAATACCGAATCTTCTGTGCTCTTGGGAGGCTTTATTTCATCTCTCGTGTTAGTAACTTTCCATCTTAATTTTCCTTCTCCGTCGTGTGCTGGGCTGCGCGTAACTAATGCAGAAGGAGGGACTACAAGCTCATTCTTCTTCTGTTGTACTAATTATCTCCCCTTGTATTAATTATCTCTACAGTTACAGGATTTCCTCAGCTGGAAAGTAAAATAGTTTCCTTCCCTTCCAGAAGATCATTGACCAAAACAGAAATATGTATTTCAATGTGCCAACACCAAACAAGTTGTTCATACTAGTCAAATACCACTTGAGGTGGAGTATTGTCTGCTGTGATGAAAATCAGATTGGATTTACTGTTTGGTCAGTGTGTTCAACAAAAACAAGATGATGTTAAAGGAAAAGAAGGATTCTTGTTTAATTTACGTGCATGTCTGTAAGGTAACATAAAAAATTATTCAATCAGCATTTTCTGTTAATGCAGTAGCATCTGGATTGCTGGGATTTCTATTCTGAATGTTCCACCTGTAGTTGCAAGTGATCGTGGGTTTACTTGTATTGGGTGATGATCAGTAACTTAAATCACTCCAGAGTATGGGTGGCACACTTACCCAGCAGATCACAGTAACTTCCTGTGGTATTAGAAAATGTAACGTACAATCTACAAAATCAACAAGAGTTGCTTTTCTAACCTCATTCTGGTTTGTAGATTGAATAGGGTACAGAACCACAAACTGTTACGAACACAAGAGCTGCCCACGTGCATCTGAGGGCAGAAGCTGTCTCAGTGCCTTTGGACACTCGGCAAACTATCACCGAGTATGCCAGCTTGGGGTTCTGCACAGAAACAGAACAAACAGTGCTCCTATCTCCAGGAAATTATTCTGCAAATTAAGGTTACCCCTTGGACAGTTTGGATCTGGTCCATAGAGAAGGAAGGAAGTCAAGATCCAGGATTCCACATCTACTGCAGGCAGAAGCGTTGTGCAACTTCCTTAGAGAGCAGAAGGATGCCAGGCATTGTAAGAAATGTGTGTATTTACATGTTTATCTGTTTATGTTGAAAATTTTCAGCAAGAATTAATACTAGATATTTTGCATGTAGCAATCAGTCCTTTCATTTTATGAATGCCTCTAAATAGCTTCAAAACTACTTCAGCTTGGTTCTAAATAAATTTACTGCCTGTAAGAGAACAGGTCTTGTCACTGAAGAAGTGAACCAGACATCCAGACATGTGCTATGATGCCTCCTCTGGAACGCTTCTCTGGATTCAGGTCTGCAGTGACTGGGGTGGCATTCCTGGCCTTGGCATCTCCTGGAGGACAAACAGGGCTCTCCATCTGATCCCCTCTGGCACATCCCGAGGCTGCAGGAGCTCGGCATCTCCCTGGGCAGCACGAGTGCGGGTTCAGGAGACAGAGAAGGTCCCGGGCAGTGTGTGTGTGTGTGTGCTGGGGGTGTGGGACCCCGACCCGTGCCATCACCCGGAGCACTCGCAGCACACCGGGCACTAAAACCTTCCTGGTTCTCCCCCGCCTCGTGCCCCCGCAGCGAGGCACAGCTCCGGTTCCCAGCCTGGGAGGCAGGCAGCAGCTCTGCCCTCCCGGCAATCCTGCACGGCCCGTGGGGGTCCGGGAGGGATAAACCCGAGCGGGGAGGTGGTGCGAGTGGGACTTTGTCAGCTCCACCTGGCAGTGGTGTTGTCTCTGCACCACGGGCTCCCAGATGGAAGAGCAGAGCGGGCTCCTTTCCTGTTCGGTTTGGGATCCAGCAAACCAAATTAATTCCATTATCTTTTAGGGAAAGTTTGCGCAGGAACGCTTTGGACTGATGGATTACATCTGTGGCTGCTGACTGATTAGCAGCATGATAGATGCAGCTTCATTTACAGGGATTTACTTTCATTCATGAGGAAAAATTGAAGGTTTCTTTCCAGCACATTTTTTGCATTAAAACTTTTCAAAAGTGCTCAACAAATGGTAGGCTTTGATTTCCATTTGTTTAATGCCTGTGGTAATTAACATTTCTATGAGAACATTTTAACCAAGTGTTCTAGTTTTTCCTCCATTAAAATAATAATTTATTGCTTTAGCTAAAGAATTTAATTGGTATATATAATAACCCTGATACAGGCTTTCTTTTGTCATCATATAAGAGGAAACTGTTCCCAAGGAATGATCACTGCTGCTTTTTCTGGATTTTATCAATTTATAATTGGCAGCATGCCTCGTGGTACGTCCAGTCCACACTCCAGATACGCTCTTGTCTGCAGTCCACGGAGGGAGAGGAGGCCTGTGCACGAGTGCTGAAACAACTCTGAGTTCCTTTTCTTCAGACCAAAGAATCCATGGGCAGGTGCTCAACCAGATGAAATAATTGGGCGTTTTTCAATGCAAAGTTACAGGGCCGGATCCTTAACCCAGCCTGCTTTTTTTTTGAGCTGGTTTTTAAGTCTCATCTACTTCACAGCTCGGAGAAAACCCTAGGACGGGGAATAAGGAGGAGAGGCTGAGCAGCAGCAGAGCGAGGGCGATGCCTGTTGGTGCTCCTGGTTCCTTTTCCAGGTGGAGATGCAGCCCCACCAGGGCGTGTCCGTGGATGTGCTGTGCAGGGTCAGGCACACGCCGGCCCCTGGCAGGAGAGGTTCTGGGCAGCCTGCCCTGCACTGGAGCTCAGGGATTTCTGTTCAGGCTCACCTCGGGTAGGTCGTACAGGCAGGAGGAGTGGTAGCTGTTTCTTCTTGCACCGCTTCTTCTTGTCCCTCCCTCTAACAGGAAGGCTGTGCCCAGAGCAGAGCAGAGCAAACTCTGGGGGGCACGGTCAGGAGCAGGACTGGGATTATTGCAGCAGTAATCATGTGCTCAGGGCTACACAGCGGGCTGGAAATCTTGTAAATGACAAATTCTGAGAGCACTTGCTGTAACCAAGAAAATGCAATCCCAGGAAGACAAATATTCCCTTGAAGTGAGAGACGGAGGTGAAAATGAGAGCAGTGATGCCTCTGGAACCTGAAAAAGATCCCAAGCGCTGGATAAATTTGAGCCAGCATTTTAACTTCAGGAAGTTACAGAGTCTTCCTTCTCCAGTTTTCCCCCCCAGCCTTTCTCCTGAGGAACAGCACCGAGAATGCCCTCTCTCTGTGGAACAAAGGGGTGTCCTGTGTGCTGTTATTGTGCTAGGGGCAGAGCACGGGCAGGAGCGGGCGTGCAGGAGTTCACCTGCTGTCACAGCCTTGCTAGGTGCCTGCTGCAGCCGGGGCAGCACAAGATGTATTTTGTCAGCTGTGGAGCAGAGCACGGCTAGAGGAGTTGGTTTGTTGCTACGATTGGTTGCTGAGAGCACGTTTATTCTCTTGAGGGACAGATCTGGATGCTGTTGAGTCATGGAGGAAAAGAGTTTGATCTTGGGTCCTGGTGGGACTGCTGCATTGTGAGAAACCATGGTGCCTTTTGAGTGGAATGTGTCGAGATTCCCAGTCTCCTCCTGGAGAAACCCTGAGTGGAGGCAGCAGCTGTGTGCACTGTGGATCAGAGGAGGTACGTGGACAGAGCTGTCGAGGAGAAGCTGGGAACCGAGCTAGCAGGATCCTGTGAAATGCTCGCTGCTGTCCGTGTTCCTCTCTTCACACCAGCAGCGAGACTTTCACCATTAACCATGAGAGTGACAAAGCCAGGGCGCAATTACTGAAAAACTACTTGCTACAAGCTTACTGTGTTGACCCTTGGTTTTGATACCGATTTGGGATTAATTGGCAGGCTGAAGCAAACCCCTCCGAGTTACTCCGGGGTCTCAAACCCAGTTCTTCAGCTCTGAGGCTGAAGCTCAGGCGATGGAGGAAGTGTTGCTGCTCTGGCTGTGGAAAACTGCCTGGCAGCTCCCTTCAGCCTTCCCTGTATGAAACCCGTTGTTAATTATTTCCAAATTGCCACATGGCAGCGCACAGGGCAGGAAAGGCCACTTGCTAAGCTGTCAGTTAAATAGTAGGCTTTCTTTTGCCTAATTTGGGTTTTAGGTGGGGGTGGGGAAATTTTCAGTTTGAACTGTTCCGAAGGAGCTGCCTGAAACAGGTGGGGAGTGCCCAGGTGTTCCAAACCAACACATCTCCCAACAAAAGGTCTGTGTTGCTGACTGGCACCGCTTAGGGCAGCGGGGCTCAAAGTACGTAACAGAAGACTGGATTCAGAATAAAAACGCACCCAAAACTTAAATCTGCTGCCTCCAGAGAGTTCTAAGTAGCACCAGAGTTCTTTCACGGAGGAGAGAGGAAACGGGGAGAGGGGATCACAGAGGCAGTGGGAATGCCATCTCAGGTTCTGCAGCCCTGTCCCTGAGGCTGCTGCAGGCTCTTCCCTTGGCAAGAGGCAGCAGCAGCCCTGCAAATGGGAGCTCTGTGAAACAGTGGGAAGGGGCAGGGGGCTGGAGCATCCTGGAGGAAGATTAGAGGAAGGAAGCAGAGAGAGAGTGAGAAATCTAATCTGGGATCTTGAGAGGATATATTTGAAGGGCACGGTTATGAGGTTGTGCAGGGGTGTGTTGTGCTTGAGTTACTTTTGGTGGGAAATGGTAAATATCTAAATAATGGGGAACTCGTGGAAACCAGGGATTTGTTCCT
This sequence comes from Gymnorhina tibicen, assembly GCA_013399875.1. Classification (NCBI taxonomy): domain Eukaryota; kingdom Metazoa; phylum Chordata; class Aves; order Passeriformes; family Artamidae; genus Gymnorhina; species Gymnorhina tibicen. Next base: position 241,886 of record VXAZ01004633.1, on the reverse strand, counting down.
CCTGAGAGGGAAGAGAGGAGTGCAGCTTTTGAAAAAAAAAATGAGAAAAAATCCTTTCTTTCACTGATGCAGAGCAGCCTCCAGTACTGCCAGGGCTCACCTGAGCCCAGAGCCCGGAGCTGGTGCTGGCTCCTGGGAGCTGTGCTGCCCCACCTCCGGGCTGTCTCCACATGTGCGCGGCTGCTCGAGGTGCTGTGGAGCTCAGGGACCTGCCTGCTGCCAAAAGAGCTCTCTCTGTGCAAATTAGTTCATAACTTATGAGCTTTGACAAGTTTTTGTTGGCTGTGCCTTGGGAAACATTTTTGAGTGGCTGTTGCTGAGTTTGCTTTAATCTTTTCCCAGATTTCTTTGGCTGGTGTGGAAATAGCTGGATTATTTAATTGTGTTTTTGAGGAGTATATGTAGTCACCTGAAACTTGGTGATGTAAAAAGAAGAGGAAAAAAAAAGGCGTATCGATAGCAAACACGTTTGTTTTCCCTCCGGTGTAAGAGTTTGGCTCCTTCTGCGGCAGAGCTGTGACCCCGGCCCAGCTCCCAGCGCTCGCTGAGCCTCCTGTGCACTGTCCGGAGAGGAACCCAGCCGTGGTCAGTCTGTCAGGGACCCCGTGGTCAGTCTGTCAGGGACCCCAGGGTCAGTCTGTCAGGGACCCCAGGGTCAGTCTGTCAGGGACCCCATGGCAGAGCACTGGCCCCGTCCCCGCTGCTCTGCTCCCTGCCCAGCCCCATGCTGAGCTCTCCATGCCCCACGTGAGCCCTTCCTCTCTGGCTCCTCGGCAGCTGCTGTGCTCCCACTGAGTCACTCTGGGTCTGCGGCACCGGCGGCTCTCCGTGACACGGAATTCCACTCCTCTGGAATCCAAGTACCTGCCCTTTTGTTTTGGGCTGGGGTGAAGGGGAGCACTGACACACCAGACCTAAGGCGTGGTTCTCCCTTCCCCGGCTCTGTCATTCCCTCGGAAAAGGGCTTCACTCTCTGGGACTCCAAAACCGCCTTCAAATGCTGCACGTTCTGGAGGAGTAAGTCCCAGAGCTGCCTGGTCACTTCTGTCAGTGCTTGGCTACTTCAGCTGAAATACCTCGGGTGATGCTTTTCCATTACTGCAGCGTGTCAGGTTCCTGTTTGGATCTGAGCGTGGGGAATGTCCTGGAAAGCTTCTGGAGCATCTCTGCCCGGGGGCGCTTCTGCTGGGAAGGGAGTTCTTATCGGAGCGGCTCTCGGGAGCCTGCGTGAGTTTGGATCCCATCCTCCTTTCTTCTGGTTTGTCCCTCTCTCGAGTTCGCTATTGAATTAAGTAAAAATCCTCCACGCTCCCAAATGTCCATTTTTTAAAGCTTTTCCATGAAAAGGGGGTTAATGATAACTGATTTCTTACTGAAAATAAAGGTGAGGAAACCTGCCTGCAATAGCTCTGACTCCTGAACTAGGGCTTGTTTAGCCAAGAACCAGAGCGCTGACGACTCCAGAGTGCTTTCCTTTGAACAGCAAAAAGCAGCTGGTGCGATTGGGATTCACCCCGGGGTTTATCCTACCCCCCTGCTCCTTCTGCCCAGCACAGGTGCCCCGAGTGGGAAGGCTGGCTTCAGCTCAGATTAATTAACGAGCAGGCAGAGATGATGGGCCCTGGGCACTGAGTGCCGCGTAAGAGCGGTGAGGGAAACGCTTCTCCCTTCCCATTCATGCTCCCGGTGAACAGCGCTGCAGTTCCCTCTGCGAGGAGAGCAGCAACCCCTTCCAGCAGCAGTCCCTTCCAGCGCCTGGTGAGATCACAAGTTTCCGGATTGAGAGGGTGTGAAAGGAAGATCTAATCCATGGGCTGGCACAGCCCAGGCAGGAGTTACTGGGCTTAGGGGTGTTTTTTTCTGGTTTTCGTACAAGATTCAAATACTCTCACAAATTTCCATTTTCTCTTGCATTTAAAAGGGATCGTTTTTTAAATTGTTATTTCCTTCCGTCCCCTCCCTTCTTCCTCCCGTAGTCTAAACTGTGACCGCAGGCAGCGAGGAGCCGCTGGCAGCTGCAGCAGCCCAGAGCTCTGGCTGGGAGAGGTGTGAAAATGCACGGGCTGGGGAAACGCGTTCCCCCTGCTCTTCGGGATGGGTGTGCACGCGTGCTTCTGCCCACTGCCCTGCTCTCTGCAGGGCTGCCACCACCGTGAGAAGAGATTCAGCATCACCAAGAGATTCACCAGCACAGAGCGGGGCTGTGTTTGGTGCCCGGTCACGGACAGCTTGAACCTGCAGAGCCGATTCCGGCTGGCTGGCACTGGGAAACCAGGGCGAGGATCGGTCACGGCAGCTCTGCGGCTGACGAAGCTGCTGTGTGCACGGGGGGTGAGTGCCAGCCCTGCACACAGCTTGTTTCCCTGTGTGTCCGAATCCTGGGTGGGGATCGTGGGCAGGCTCGGGGGCTGCCCCCAGTCACACCCGGGTCAGTGTGCTCCCAGGGCCCGGTGCAGGAGGGGTTGCACGGGTGGCTGCCACCTTCTGCTCTCGCATCAGGCTGGCGTCTGGCCCTGCTGGCTCTTCCGAACTGGGAGATACGGATCAAACCAGCATTCCTGGTACTGGCATCCTCCAAAATGGCAAGTTAGTGCGGGCTGAGAGGTGGGACAGAGGAAAGAATTGTGCTCTAAACCTCTTCACAGGGATCTGCACCTGGTGAAATCACGGGTACATCTTCAAAGTTGGAAGTCAGTGGGTTCTCCTGCAGTGCACTGGATTTATTCTCTTTACTGCTCTTTGTTTATCGATGGCTGCCTCTTTCTGTTCAGTGAACATTTGGCAGAGTGCTGTTGCTCCTGTGGCATCTCTCCCACATGTGCACACCTTCTGCAGGTCTCTGGGGCAACCCTCACGCAGAGAGGTTGTGTTTGTGTGGAATCTTTGAAGGAGAGTGCCTCCTGTCACCTCTGCTTACCTAGAATAAGCTTTCTGGTTCAGCACTGAAATGAAACCATCTGGAAAAAGAATCTCCCAATAAAATGCTCCTCTTGATTTAAAGAAGTTGCACATTTAAAATGTCTCGATCTTCTGTGGGAACACACTGGTTTCATCAACATTTTCGAGTAATGCGACTGAACAATTTTAATCAAGTCAACATTCTTCCTTTTGGTTTTATGTTATGGCTTTGATTGAAGTAAATCACTTGGAGTATATTGTTTTGCAAAAATGTCAGAATTTATAACTTTTTGGCCCCAAACTGAATTGAAATAAGCATCTTGAAATCTTGTTTTATTCCCTTGCCAGGAGAGAGGAATATGATGTTTTTCAGCCAGGACTAGTTATAATTTTGATGGCTGCTGCTGTTAGCCTTGGATGTCCCATCACACAGATACTGGGTTCATCTGCTTTCCTTTTCCATGAAAATGTGGGCCGGCAGCTCGTGCTTACTTGGACTCTTTTTAAAGCTGGTTTTCCATAAGGTGTCTTTACTTTGCCTTTCCTAGGAATACTTTTTGAAGAAGGAATCAAGGCATAACGAACTACAGCGCTCTGACCGTCCGCTGTTCAGTGCTGGTTTACCTCCCGTGTTCACTTGGGTAGAGTTTGAGGGACTCAGTCTCAGTCCAGAGCATTGTCCCTCCCTTGCACGGGCACTCCTGCTTGCTCAGGAGGTGTTCTGAGCACAGGAATAGCAACAGCTTCTTAAATAATGGCCCAGTAAAACCCAGTACAGCCAACAGGGTTAGCCCTTGAACCCAAGGAGAGAGGGATACACAGGTTTGGAAACTCCACAATGGACGTGAATGGAATTCTCCTGGGCCATGAAGCAGGGCATGAGGGCTGGCGTGGGTGGCACATGGTTGCCTTGCTGTAAAGCTCTGTAAAGCTTTCAACAGAGCCTTTGAAAGACTTTTATTTCAGGTGTGCAGGGCTTAATTTGTCACCCAGCAGAACAGCAGAAGTCAGTGACGTTGGTAAGAGTGGGTGAAGGGCGTTGGTGAGAGCACAAAGAACCAATTCTCATTTTGGTGAAGCCCTTGTGTATTGCCCCAGTTGTGTAAAAGGGCAGTAAGGGAAGCATTAAAATAGTTAATGGAAACAAATTATTGCAATAACATCTGCTGGTATTAAACTCCCCTGTCCTACAGAGATAGTGTATTTTTTTTTACCCTCTTGGTTCAGACACCTTTATTTGCAGCTCCAGCTTTTGATGCCATTCCCAAGTAATGAGCTGCTGTCTCCAGAGCATCGTTGCAGTGCTGGGGAAGGGCACGGATCCAGAGGTGGAGCACATCAGCTGCGGGGGCTGGCAGGAGCCCAGCTCTCGGCTTGCAGGGATGGGGGCTCAGTGGGGCTCGGCAGATCACTCAGAGATGGTTTTCTCTGTGCCTAAAGTAGAGGCTGTTTCTTTGATACGCGAGTTTACGGGTTGGGGGAGTGATGGGTGTGGGGAACAGATGGAGAAAGCACAGGGAAACGCAGTGGTGTAAAGGAATAAAAAGATATTTTTTGTTGGAGTCATTACGCCAGAAACAAGGAACCTCTGATGAAGGAAAATGGGCCTGAGGAAAGGGAAGGTTGTGGTGTCATTCATGGAGAAAGGGTTTATAAGGATTTCAGCCTTACCAGTTCAGCTTGAAAACCCAAATGTCGAGGGATGTGGAAATGGTGGGAAGAGGAAGGCACAGGGGGGACTGAGCAGGGCACGGAGCAGAAGGTGTGAGAGGCAGGGAGCAGGGACAGGGCTGGCCATGAGCTCTCCAGGCTCTCCGTGGGCGAGAGGCAAGGGAGCAAGGGTGGGAACAGAGGAAGAACTGGCGGTGACCTGGACAAGCAAACAAACCCGTGGATGGAAACGGGTGTGGGTGAGGGGGGCAGGAGGTGACAGCACAGGGGAGGGCCATCGAGCAGCTCCTTTCACAAGAGCGGGACTGTCCTGTGATAAACCCTCAGCTGTCCTCGAACATCTCCGTGTAAGTTACCGCTGGCTTTCTGCCCCTTGCTTCAGCACAGGGATCGGTGGGGTTTCTCTCTGGGAGTTGGGGTTTGTGCCTGAGGCGTTCTGGGGAACCTGAATGCCCGAGCAGGGCAGCCAGCCACTGCTGCCAGGGTGTCCCGCAGCCTGGAGGGTCCCGCAGCCAGGGTGTCCCGCAGCCTGGAGGGTCCTGCTGCCAGGGTGTCCCGCAGCCTGGAGGGTCCCACTGTTGGGGTGTCCCGCTGCCTGGAGGGTCCTGCTGCCAGGGTGTCCCGCTGTTGGGGTGTCCCGCAGCCTGGAGCTGTGCCCCAGCAGGGCAGCGCGGGCCGGCTGGGCTCAGGGTTGATGCACACCAGCTCCTCCCTTACCTGTCCCACAGGTGAGGCTGGGCCCTGCTTGGTGCACAGCGAGGCTGCCACACCTGTGCCCCTGGCACCCAGATGGCCCATGGGGCTCTCTGGGAAGCCTGACGTGGAAAAGGGAATATGGGCTGGGGCAGAGCCGAGCTCAGCTGCCTCCCCGTGGGGTTTTTTCCAGGGGACACATGTGCACTGAAGCATTAAAGCCAGGTGGGGCCATGGGAGGGGATGTGACAAAATCCTGCTGTGAGACCCTTACAGAAGGTATCTGTGGTTGTCCTCCCATTCGTTTATTTCCCAGCTAAAGCAACGTAACAATTACAAATTTGGATTACCTGGAAAAGCTGCTGAAAGCAGGATAAATTATTAATTCCCAGGCTGCGTTCTGAAGAATTAATTTCAGCACCGCATATTGAAAATTCTCCTCCATGAGAAATAGCCTGGTTTTGAGAGCAGTTCTGAAAAAGTGAGATTCTTCCAAGCCATTATTGTATTTTCTGACAATTCTACATTTCTTTCAAACACTCTCCTTTAGCACACGCAGCTGATGTACTCAAATTAGCAGTAGGAAGCCTACATTTGTAAGAATTCTGTCTCTGCACAACGTACTGCAGCGACTGGGATTCCAGGGCAGAGCTGTGGAAATTCTTAGCACAGTTTGTCCGTATCTTATCAGAACAGGCACGCTTTTCCCACGGCCTGGCCGCTTGCCAGAGGGACCGAGCAGACTTGTTGGAAGCCCCTTCTGAATGGGAGAAGGAATCTTTCTGAATGGGCTTTCTGGCACGATTCCTGTTGCGTGTGTGGTTTATTGTTCTGGGCGATGTGACTGCATTTCACCCCCTAGATAAATGTTATAGGGTCGCTGTTTTTTTGATGATTGGGAGGGGTCCTGGGAAAATAATCAGATTGCTGGTTCTATAAAATTCTATAGGCAAATTGTTTTTCTGCTGTAAGTGGTTTTCCATGTTAATTGCGTAGCTTTTTCAGCGTAATTTTGATAAAAAGGACAACAGCTGATTAACCCTTGAGCTTTTCGATGCTCAAAGGGCTTAGTAATTAAAAAGTAAACCATTTTCTCTTCTTCAAGGCATTTTAACCAAGTGTTATTATGCCAGTTCATGTATGTATATATGTATGTGGTGTGTTCATACTACAGCAATTCACTAAAAAACATTGCTGGTGTTGTCAAAACTAAAAGAAGCGGTTGCCAGTGGTGGCACATCCCTGGTTGCTGTAAATGTCCTCCAGTGGAGCTGGAGGCGATGCTCTGTGCACCGCAGTCCTGCTGTGGAGCTGTGCCAGCCTCTGTGAGCGGAGGATCCGTCCCCTAAGATGTATTACAGGATAGTTACTGCGATGTGTAACCACAGAGTAACCGCAGCGCACAAAGAAGTTCTATTTTAGCGCTGCTGGAGCAAAGAAATGAGTGTTAATGCCGAAGACTGAAGTGCAAAAGATTGCTCAGTGGGGGAAGGAGGCAGGAAAAAATCCGTATTTTGAGTTAACGTGTACAGACAAATTCTCACGTCCCAAGGCTAAGTTTTGTCTATAAAAATTCCTTAAGATTTGGGTCTTTGTAATTAAAACATAAAGAATAATTATCTTGAGCTCATATCTGCAGAGGAAGAACTGTGTATTTACTTATTCTCTGCCAAAAAATCTTTTTAGCTGGAAAGATTAACAAAAAGGCATTGAAGTATAAGGAAGGGCCTTCTTTTTATTGAAATATATGTTTTGTCAACAGATTCAAAACAGAACAGTCACAACCACTTTTTTTTCTTTTTCAAAGTGGGGGTGGGGGAAGCATCCAGCTCCAAACTTAGTGCCTATAATGCTTGGAAGACATTATGATTAATTTTTGTCCTTAGGTTTCCAGATGTTGGATTTTGTCCCAACTTTTAAAGACCTCTAATGTTTAACAGGATATGTGCTGAGTGTAGTCTTTAACAGAGTTTTCTTTCATAACTCTAGGATCTATGAGAAAAGGTAACTCAGGAAACCACCGCAGATTCGGAGCTGAACCCCCGGCCTTCCAGGAAAGCAGCCAAGGTTGAACGTGCGAGGTTGGACCGGAGCCGTGTTCCTTCGGGAGGACGATGGCCAGGGCCCGGAGCTGGCAGCAGAGCCCTTGGCGCGCCCTGCTCCTGGTGCTGCTGTGCTCGGGCGGCTGCCGGGCGCAGAGGGACTGCACGGGCGCCGAGTGCCAGCCCCTGGAGAACTGCATCGAGGACGTGCTGGAGCCCGGCGAGTGCTGCGCCACGTGCCTGCAGCACGGCTGCACCTGCGAGGGCTACCAGTACTACGACTGCGTCAACGTGGGCTTCGTCAACGGCAAGGTGCCCGAGGGGCAGTCCTACTTCGTGGACTTCGGCAGCACCGAGTGCTCGTGCCCCAAGGGCGGGGGCAAGATCAGCTGCCAGTTCATGCTGTGCCCGGAGCTGCCCCCGAACTGCATCGACGCGGTGGTGCCGGCCGACGGGTGCCCGCAGTGCGGCCGCATCGGCTGCCTGCACGAGGGCCACAAGTACGTGGCGGGGCACACCTTCCACATGCCCCCCTGCAAGGTGTGCCACTGCCCTAACGCCGGCGGGGAGCTGATGTGCTACCAGCTGCCGGACTGCGACGCGTTCGCCCTGAACACGGCCAGCCCGGGGGACGCCGAGGACGGCGAGCCCGAGAGGCACTACGACGATCCCTACAGCTACGACCAGGAGGCCTCCGAAGGAGACAACACCCAGGTGGAGTCTCCAAAAAAGTACAGGAGTTACTCGTCCCTGGAGCACGAGAGCCTCAGCCAGGAGCAGGGCGAGGACTACGACTACCTCGCGTCCAGCGTGGCTCCCTCGGCGCCGGCCCCGGCTGACCCCTACGCCGAGGGCACGGCGGCGCCCGGCAGCACCGCGGTGCCCGGGGGCCCCTCCGAGGTCCGCGGTGCCACGGAGCGCGGCGAGAGGAGGAGGCTGCCCCGCACCACGGTGGCCTCCCTCCAGCAGGCGACGCGCAGGGAGGCACCGGCGACCACCGGGGCCCCTGCGCAGCACACCACGGCCACCACCGAGACACTGCAGCGCCCGGAGGAGCTGGAGAGGAGGCCGAAAGGGAACAAAGAGAGGCACGAGCAAGAAAGAGCCCCCCACTCCAAAATGAAGAAGCACGCCAGGAAGGAAGAGCCAGAGAACAGCATGTATCAGGACTTGAAAGAGGTGAACTTCACAGAGCCGAGCTGGGCAAGACCATCCCACGAATCCCTCGAGGGGAACGATTTCCCCAAGGTGAAGTTCAGTGCAACGACCTCTCCGCCTGTTGCTCTCAAGGAAGACCGCAGCCAGTCCTCCCCAAAGCTGTCCCAGACGCTGTATCGTTACCATCCCGAGGAGGACGGGGACCCCAACTCCATCCACGCTAACCCCAGGCTGCCAGAAGGTAAGAACTGCTCCCAGCATAGGTGTCTGGAGAACTCTTACTCCCAGTAACGTTGGTGCACATCCTCTGGTGTGTAGTTCTCGCTGCTGCGCGTGGCCGTGGCATCAAGCAAACCACCACCAACCTTCTTCCATCCCTTCACAAGGTGGTTTGTGTTTCATTTCACAGAACAGGTACCATTTCACTGTTGCCCACCTTGCTTTGATTTCACAGACAGTGGATGGGGCTTTCTGGTATTTTAACTTTTATTTCAGATGATGGTTTATTAAACTCTGGCGTTTTTCTTCAATTACTTGCTTTTAACTTCTGTTGTGATGTTAAAGAAACATCTTCTGCTACATAGAAGGATTTAATTAGTTATCTCCAGTTACCAACTCAGTGTAATCACATTTGTAGCTTTTGTCTTCTGGGAAGGAAGTGAAACAGTTGTGCCTTTGCTTTCTAAATAAAAATATTTAGAGCACTTCTAATATTTATCCCATAGTTGAAAGCCTGTCTAAGCTCATTAGTTCAAGAACTTGAGAGATATACTCAAATACCCCTGAGGGCTAGTAGGGAGAAAAAGGACTCTCTCTTGATTTGGGTTTTTTTGGGGCTGGAAGTTTATGATGTTTATGATCAACTGTGGCACGTATACGTATTTCTTCCCTGCCTCTGGATTCCTCTTGACATCTGCAGGGAATGTTGATTATATGCTCTGTGCAGTGCTCATTACTGTAATGAATGCAAACTTCATCGCTGTAAATTAGCACATGTACAGCTCGTATTTCCAATTCATTTTTCATCAAATCACGAGCAATACCTCCTCTTTCAAGATGTGGCACAAAATGTTCTCACGAGACTCAGCTGGAGGATGCTTGCAGAGAATACCGATCAGTCCCCAGGCATTTCCCCTGGGCTGTGTAGGGAGCCCTTAAACATCCCGGGCTGCCCAGTCCGTCTCCTGGAGAAGGTTAAGGCAGGTGGCAGGAGGAGAGCAGACTGGGACCTGAGACTCTTAAGTCCCACCACAAGCAGCACCTCGTGACTGTTCAAACAGAAGGTGTGCCAGGTCCATGGATGGACATGGCAGCTTTTTCCTTTTCCTTTGACTTCCCTTTTATTTGTTCCAGCCTGCCTCAAAACCTGAGCTGATCCGTGCACCAAGGCTGTGCGTGGCACACGGGCCTGAGTTAGGACTGACACACAATAACCTGTTTCCCGATGTCACTTTAAAAAAGATGTATTTTTTAAATTAAATTGCCTTTTCTTTTTCTTTCAAATAGGAAAGATGGGTGGAGCACCCTGAAATTTTCAATGAGAGGGTTTAAGAAAGTCTATTGTGGTGAACGTGTTCAGCAGCAGAGCTAAGAACTGCATTTTAGAGTCTGCTTGAGTGATTTCCAGTCTGTGATTCCCAGGAACTGCTTGGCTGAGACAGGTTTGGTTGGGGGCTGGATTAGGCTGAGGTGCCTGGAGCAAGATGTGATGGATGGCACGTCAGGCATGAATCGTTCAGCTGCCAGAAGCTGTCTTGGGGATCCCTGGGTGCCATTTACCCCTGAGCTGAGATACCTACGATTTCCTTTAAATATTGCAGAAGCAGGAGTGAAAAATAAGTGTCCCTTGGGAGCACAGGACTCCCTGACTGGCCGTAGGTGCTGCAGCTCCGAGGCTGCTGCCTCCCTGCCCTGTGGAGCTGCTGCATGGTTTGGGAGCCAGCACTGGTGCCACCACACCGTGTCCAGCAGCCACTGACATGTGGGACCTGGCCAGGCAGCCCCCGATCTGCCCCACCATTCCCATCAGGAGTACTGGTCTGGATAGACCTACAGAACCCTGTCCGAAAACAAGGGATCTCTCCTGCCACCATAGCACCAACCCTCGTGCCTGGGGATGATAGCAGTGTTTCCACTCGTTCTGCTGCTTTAATTGACGTGCTTGTGATTCATGTGAGTAGCTCCATATGTTTCAAGTAATAAAACACATACATCTTGTCTCTTCGGTGACTCCTGAGCCAGTGGTAGAGGGGGAGTGAAGATATTAGTCAGAGTTGAAAGAAAAATTAATCTCGCCTACAGATACGGAATGAAAACATAAATTTTGTGCATGTATTTCCAACTGCAAAATGACAAAATCTACCAGAATTGCCAAATAACTTCTTTTCTGCCTTCAAGAATCGTCAGCATGATGTAAACTGCATCAATCCCCTGATTTCCAGAGCCTGTGAGGCTGTTGTGCTGTTCCCTAATGAGGCTGCAGCCACTCTGGCAGTGCACAGGGTTTGTTCGACCAGCTCTCAGCAGAGCGCTCTGGGGCACATTTCTGTGCCTCTATGGCCATTTTAGATTTATTTTTATGTTTTGTTTAGTGTTTCTTTTTCCCCAGAGTTTAGAAAAGTTTAGAGAACCACGGGAGCTTCCACGGAGGCTTTCAGCCCACGTTAGGTGGCTGTTGCATTTGTTCCTCCTGCTGAGTTGTGTCCTGGCTCCAGAACTCTGCTGTGGTTGGACCCTGATGCCTTTGGTTAAAAACCTGGCTTTACTACTTGTATTTTATAGATCTCGCTTTGGTTTTACATGTTTACGTTCATCTCCCAGATCTGTGCTGGTTCCTATGTGATCTAATGGTGGAAACAACATGGAACACTTTGGTGCTCAGGAAAGCTTAATTCTGTGTTTTGGTTTTCTTTCTTTCTTTTTGGCGCTGTTTTTCATCTGTAGTGTTGCCCTGGGTTCACATCAGCCAGCTGAGCTGATCCCTGCAGCATCTCCTCTCATGGACTCCGGTAATTGCCATTTATCTGGGGATTCTCCCCCTCTCCTTTGCTGGCTGCTCTGAGCTCTGCTGGCCCAGCTGTTGTGGTGCTGTGTGGGGCAGCAGCAGCAGCACTCACACCCCGGGGAGCAGCATCCCAGAGATGGTCCCTGGTTTCTCCAGGCTCCAGGAGGGGAGCCAGGCTCAGCCCTGCGGGGTGTGGGATGTGCTCCTAGCTCCCAGGGACACGCTCCTGCCTCCCCCGGGGACCCTGCCTCCTGCTCGGGGGTCTCCAGCCCCCCTGCCCCGTGCCAGCCCCAGCATCCCTGCAGGGAAGCACTGGGGATGTGCTCCAGGGGAGTCCCTGGTCTCAGGTCTGGAACTTCCCGCAGCAGCACCCAGACCCACTGCAGCCCCTGTGCAAACGCTGGTTACTCCGTTCCTGAGGGAGCCCTAAGTGTACACCAGAGGTAATTACTCAGCTGAGAAAGTGTAAATTAAGTACTTTCACCGTGGGAAGGGATGAGATTGATGGAGACTGTTCTCTTTATACAGTCTCTCTCCAAACATTGATCTTACCCTGTCACTTACTGCAGGAGCAGCAAACAGGGGGAATTTTAATTTCTGTATTGCCTATTTCCTCATCCTAAAAATGCCCTGATCAGGGGAGGGCTGACTAAAACATATTTCAAGAACTTACTGTCAAATTCTATTACAATTTTCCCACTTGATTCCATTTCCCCATGCTCTGGCAGTAGAGTGCTGTTCCTTGGATAAATGTAGCTCAGGTAGCAAGCAGCCTCATTGTGAATGTTTTATGATTTGCATTCTGGTTTTGGCAGGCTCAGCAGCAGTTTGGGTCTGGCTGGAACTGTCATGTTTCAGAGCGGAGGTGTTTTTCCACTTAAACTCCTCCACGACTGGTGATCTTTCTTTATGGTGGTGGCTTTTAGAGAGGAAGATAATTGTTCTCGACCTGAAGTGAATTGCACCAGTTTGTGAGCTGAGATCAGTGGATGTGAGCGTGGCATTTGTTGCAGGTGAATCCTGATCAGGCAGGAGCTGCTGGGAGGCTCCTGTGTAATTTCTGAGGGTGTAGCTGAGACTTCCACCAGCCCATCTGCTGCATGCTCGCTGATTCTGACGCTCCTGGAGAAAGATGACCTTGAATTTCCCAGCTGAGGGCAAACAGAGGCGTGTGCAGGTGCAGGAGCTGGACTTGATCCTTTTGGTCCCTTCTGACTCTGGATAATCTGTGATTCTGTGAAAGCAGACCTGCAGTGAGGGTTTGGAAGCATCCCCCGAGCACACCCACCCTTTGTCCCTCTTAGTGCCACCATAAAAAGCACTGGAGGTGGGAGAATGCCTGCATGGTCCTTGAGAAACAAACTCTCTTGGCAATTACTTTGTATTTTTTGCTATCAGGTGAAGCGTTGTCTCAAATTCACTTGAATTACCTCAGGCTTCGTCCCGTGTTCTTTATTTTATCCCAGTCCTTTCTGCCACAGGAAGAAATCAGCTCTGAGCCCTCAAAATAGGATATCTGAGGAGTAAAAATAAGCCTCAGGAGACTGGTGTGCGAGGATGTGAATCAGCATGAATTTCAGCCCTGGGTGACAGGGTTCAGTGGTTTCTCTGGGAGCTGAAGTTCTGAGGTGGCACGAATGGGAATGAGGCAGGCTGAGATACTTGCAGAAAGAGGAAGACTAAAATACTGTAAAATTAAAAAGTGTCTATCTGCTCTGGCAGAAATGGCCTTCGTACTTCATTAGGCAGCCAGATGCTAGTTCAGGAGGAAAGAAGAAAATAATTCAACCATTTCTATTAATGAACACATCCCATGTATGATGTGTGGGGGGCTGATTCCCTCACGGCCATGACTGCACAGCCTTCCCTGGAGCCCTTCCCTCGTCACCTCAGGCAGGAATTTGTGAGCAGAGGGTGCAGGGAAAACCCGAACCTGCCCCAGTGACACAGAGGAGTGCGCTCAGAGTAACTGTCTGCAGGCTGAGAAATAAACAGTAGCCAAAGCATCCCATCTCTGGGCACAGAGGGCCAGATGTGACCCGGCTCTCTGCTTCCCGAGCCCCTGCTTCCAGTGGGTGCAGCAGCAGGTCTGTGTGAAGCGCTCGGAGCAGTCCCACATGAGGAGCTGGAGCAGGGATCGGGGGCTGATGGAGCCCCTCAGTCCAGGCATGTAGGCAGCAGCTGATTCCCAGTGTCCAGACCTGTCCAGGAGTGTCCTTCTGGGCTCAGTGCTGGTGCTCTGGGGTTTGTGTCTGGGTGATGTCTCCGGACGTGTTGCTGCATGGCTGCTGCTTGCCTGGCTGTGTTTTGGGAGCTGCTCTGGGTCAGACCCTGCTGTTGCTTTTCCAGCTGGCTGGGCTTCAGGGCGCCTCTCAGAGCTGCAGGCTCTGGATTGGGAATGTTATTCTTTGCAAGAATTCCCCTGTAGAGCCCAAACCCTCCTCACCACAGTCCTTCGATTCCTCATGTGCATCTTGCTTCTAAAACCAAGATATTAACCACAGGTCATGAGCTCCTGGCTACCAAAACTTTTGTGTCAGGCTTTATGTTTTGGTCCTTACCTTAAAGAGTATTTTAAGCCATAGCTGTATATTGAACCAAGAGCTTGTGGTCTTTGGTTAGAGAATGCAGTTTAGGTGATCCTTTTTAAAGCTGCAGAGATCTGTGCAGTGGTGCAGGCACAAGTATGCAGAGTGCCAAGACTGGGTGCCATGCTTTGCTAAAAGTGGTTTAGACTGTCACAGTCAGATGTCTGCAGACTTTTAAGAGCCAGGTCTTAAGTTCTTCTCAAGCCCCAGTACCTGCCAATCTAGCAAACAGAGATGTGTAAGAAGGTGGCTCTCCATCTTCCTGTGTTACGAAATTCAGGTAACAGCTCCTCACTTCAGTGTGAATCGCTGGGGAGCACGGCAGGCAGGTGCAGTCTGCAGAGTGGGACAGACGTGTGTTCCTGCAGCTCCTGCCAGTCTTCCTTCATTAAACATCCCCTGAGGAGCACAGTTCCTGTCCCAGCCCTGGTGTGAAGGGGAGGTGCAGTCAGACCCTCTGCTGACAGAGCGTTGTACCCCGAGCTGTTGCCGCAGCACAAGGAATTACTCACACGTCTGGCTGCACGTGCTCTGGACAAGGAAATCCCCTCTGTTCGGTGCTGGCACCAAGGGAACGGGCAGAGAATGGCTGGAAGTGAACCAGGATGAGGCATTCCCACCTGGCTGGGGCGTGTGGGGCTGTCCCATCCTCCCGGAGCCCCGCGCTGCTGGCACAGCAGGGCCAGTGCCTGCGTGGGACAGGCTTTCCGCAGTGAACACGGGAGGGGGTTTCAGACACCCTTGACTTTCCTTGACTTTGGGGGGTTTAGTTGTCAAGATGGTGTAAATCTCAAATTGTTGCCATAATACGGCTGGAGTTGGGCATCTCAACTAGGATGGCACCGAAATACCTTTGAAAACCCATCTCATGAACCTACTCTGTAAAGGTAAAAATTCCTGATCCAATTTTGTGAGACATTATTTATGGAAGGCCAGTTCCATCCATGGTTTGCAACAAGAACGTTGAATCTCAATTCTGAAATTCAAACAGACAAAGTATGAAAATAAGATGGGAGTTTTCGTGTACAAATTAATTACCCACTAGAACAGACGAGGCTGTTAGCCTCACCAGGTTTCTCAAGGGGACTCCATTTGCTTGTTATTTATAGTAAGTATCTGAGAGTATATTTTTTTTGTATGCATGATTGATACTCCTTCAGAAAACAGAATTTAAATGAGACTTCTTTGCAGTAATGTGTCTGTCATTCCAATCGATCACCAAGGAATTAAAACCGACTCTGAATATAGCTCCTTGTTAGAGAAAGGAAAGTACAAGTAGTAATTCCTGATCCAAATTCTGTGAGACAATAACCTTTTGAACAGTTTCAAATATGTAGGCCAAATAAACGTAGCTTTCTAGCATGTGCTTACTCATGAAAGGATTTGTAATTTCATTACCCTGAGCCTCACAGCGAGCAATATCTCTTACCTCTCAGGGATTCTTAGGTAACAAGCCAGCAGTAATTGGAATTTTATAAAGATCCCCTTATGTGTGAGCAGGTTTTATGTTTTCTTGACTGTTCCCAGTCTGTCTGTGCTGTGCCTGAGATGCCCAATCCCTTCCAAAGCCACCAGAAAGTCCTAAATCGCCATCCCAAAGCACCGGGGGTGTTTATGCTAAGCCAAGGGCTGGCAGAGGGCTAGGAGAAAGAAGCATTTGTGCTGCACTTAGGGCCAGCAAGCCTCCTCTGCACATTTCCCCTTGCCTGCCCTTGCCAGAGGCCAGGGAGCTGCAGACCCGCCCTGGATCCACCTGCCTTGCTGCACCACTGCCTGTGGGTGCCTGGGACCCCCAGAGCACCCTGCAGGTTTGCAAGCGGCAGCATTCCAGGGTCACTGTCTGCAGCTGCTCCCTGCCTGCTGGAATTGCTGGTTTCCCTCCGTCCTGGGATGCTCTGATGGTGATGGGGTGGCTGTGAGGCAGTGCCTGGGGTGGGTGCAGAGGGTGGGAAGGGGGCGGCTGCTCCCCCTTGGGCAGCCAGGGTGGGCCTGGGGCTGGTGCTGCCCCGCCTGCCCCTCTCCTGCCTGGCCACGCTGCTGCAGGTCTGGCTGCAGCTTCTCCAGCCCTTCCCACCCCAGAAATGGAGCCATTCAGACAACCCCCAGAGCAGGAGCTCCTTCCCCCTTGTTGTCTCTGCTGGCTGCTTTTGTGGTGCTGTTGTGAACCACAGGGAGGCCGACTGCATTCAGAAGGGCTCAGAGTTGTTTGACCATAGTTTTGAATTACCAAGAACTAAAATAAATGTTTATGGCTTCAACAGCTCTGGGTTTAAAACCTTTTAACAGTAGAAACAGTTGCCTGAAAGGGGAGGATTTGCATCAGTAACTTTTAAAAGGTGTTGTAAAAGTCGATGCTCTTGTGAGCTGTTCCTGTGTGTAAACTGTACATCTTAAAAACAATGAAAATCATCAGATGAGATCTCGTGGCCTTACTGCTGCCATGCACAGGGCAAGTGGCTGCTGGCAGCTGCAGTGCCCTGTGCTGCCCAAGGAACAGGCGTGTGTTAGTCTGAACGCCCTTCCACCGAGGTTATTGGAATTCGGCACGTGAGCGTGGCCCAGGGGTAAGGAAGGCGAATGCTTAGGGTGAGCTTTATTTTGTATGAGGTCACTACTTAGAAATGTTACTTCTACAAGAAAAATGTACATCTTCTCTCATCTGTGCTGCAGATGAAAGCTTTACCTTCCCTGCTTTGTTTTGGCTTTGCTTTTTTGTTTGTTTGGCTGCCACTGGACCTCGGTGCAGATTTTCCCTCTCCTCGTTTGCTGCGTGTCCTCCTGCCTTTCCCAAGGCCCTTGAGGAGCCATGTGTGTGGGTGGCTTTGCAGTTCAGGAAATGTTCCCTCTCAGGTGAGTCAGGGCTCTGGGGATGCTGTGGGGGGCTGCTGCCCAGCACGGGGACTTGGTGGCCCGGTGTGGGGACCCTGCAGCCTGGTGTTGGCCACCAGACATGGGGGACCAGTACAGGAGCTCTTCTGGGAGAGCTGCAGGATAGAAATGCAGGGAGGCATGCCTCCAGTGGTGTAAGGGAAATCAACAGGTTACCAAAACCCAAATCAACTGGAAAAGCAAGGGTGTGCTCAGTACAGGATCATCAGTGAGCGCTCTTGAAAAGGGACAGGGTTCAGATGGAAAAAATGGAATTTTCCATGGATGCCTTACATAGTCCAGAATTTTTTCAGCCAATTTTATGCAATGTATTCTGGTCTCGGAATGGCACTGAGATGCTTTTTGTGTGATAATCCCCACAGCACCGTGTGAGGGCTCCAGTCTGGCACTGATCTGTAACAGCACTCACCTCCTCCTTACATTCTCTGTGAGCAGCAGCATCAGCTGTGTTTGGAGCAGGGGAGCTGGAGTTTGACTGGAGCTGGCTCATAGGCAGGGAAAGAATGGAGAAGAAGATGAATGAGCTCTTGCAACAAGAACATCTGGCTGTACCTCAGTTTCCTTCTCTTCTCACCTCTCACTATTCTAAGTTCATTTCAGTCTGAGTCTTCAAAGACGTTGTACGTGCTACTAACTGGAATAATTTTCTGAGCCCAAGTTAAATTGATTAATACCAGAGAGTTATACATCTTGTATGAAGTGAATCTTCCAAAGCGCTTCTTGTATTCGTGTTCTGACGGAGACATCCTGCCGGGACTTCGGAACCAATTCTATTTTGTCAGTAGTCTGTAGCACAGAATTTGTTGTACTCGATACCAAACCCCCTGCGTGCCGATGGCACGTGGAAAAGACATTCCAGACACACAAACCTTGCTTCGGTGGGGAGCAGAATTCCCTGGAGAGCAAGCACTGAGCAGCAAAGCACGCGCTGTGCTCCGGCCGGCCAAGTGGGGAGAGCAGAGCCTCGTCTGCAGGAGACCCGTGTCCAAACTTGCCTGGTCTGTCACTCCAAAAGTGAGCTTCATGACTATGAAATGAAAATATATGGAAATGTGTCTTTGTGGTGAGAATGGAGCACTTATAATGGCCGTTTCTTGTGGCTCTTTCCATCAGGTTAAAGAGTTCTTTTGTGTCGGACAAGCAGAGTGAGAAGCTTTGAGCGAGTTTGGTGTTTAAGGAGTCTTTTTTTCTTTCTTTTCTTTTTAATAATGATTCTGAGAAATCACTTAGGAGGAGGACCTTTGGGTAGGAGTGTGAAGGCACTGCACTGTGTGCCTGGTGGCACAGAAAGCCACGCACCCACCCCACAGCTCTGCCAAGTGCTGTCAGGCCTTGGCTATCAAGCTTCCAGCTGATGGCTTTAAAGCTCCACTACACCCGACTGTAATTCTGCAGCTACGTCTATAAAACATCTTGTTTATGGCCTATGAGCAGCTGAAGATTAATACAGTTCTCCCTCTTATCCAAGAATCCTTCCTCTGCAATGTTCATTAATTTTCCTGGTGCTGGAATTGCCTTGCATGGTATTACTGGTAGTTTTCATTTCCAGATTCAAACCTGCAGTGCTCTAGCCAAATGATTTTGTAAGAGATTCACTCTGAGGAACTGTTTTCATTGAAGATAACATACACTTAAGTAATGTCTCATGTAGTAATGATAAAATTTGTACTTTTCCTGGTTCTGGATCAAAGTTGATAAGTGTTGTCTGAACTCATGGCATTGAAATCAAAAGAAAAGTGTAGTGACCATCGGTGATGGCTGGCTTTACATTAGAAAGTTCCATAAATGTTTATTTTCAGTCAGTTCAGATTGACTGTGGTGGTTTTGCTGGTGGAAGATAAATACGGAGACTTTCCAAAATCTTGTGCTGTGGTGTCAGAAGTTTTGGACGATGCTTTAAAGTGATGAATGTGCTTTGCATGTGTTCTTGAAGTACAGACTTTTGCCTTGCTCAGCCTATGGCCCTGGGAAAGCTTTCCTGGTAATGTCTGTGCTCTTTCTCCTTCGTCCTTGGCCCCGAGGGACAAGAGGAGCAGGTTTGTGCTGGGGCATGGCCAAGAACCCGTTGTGGGACAGGCAGGGGCTCTCGCTGCCTTGGTGCCAGGTGAAGCTAACCAATCTAGAGGAAAAGAAGAATTACACTGCTGGTTTTCTTATTCTTGAGGAATGCAACCAGCCAGTTAAAATGAACAGGAGCTCTGGAGTCAGCCAGTTACATTTGCTTTTCGGTGTGGATAATTTGGTATGTGGAAAAACCGTGGCATGTGGCAGAGAGGCCAGTTCAGGCTGAGCTCTGGGACACTCCTGCGGGGAGGATGAACGAGTTCAGCACTCCAGGGCTGAGACAGACTGAGCCTCCTTTAGCCTGCACTCCCAAGTCCCCATTCTCACTCTGGGTTTAAGGAGTAGCCAGTGCATCGAGCCAGTGCATCATCAGCGCTGCTGTTTGTCTGCACCCCTTAAACCACGGGGTCTGACCTTTATTAGGTAATGCTGAAGTCCCCTCTTGGTATGGTGAACAGATTTACACAGCTTTGAAATCTGACCCTGCTATTTCAGAGAGAGTGCTTGCTGTTATTCAGCCTTTAAATGGAGTCAATAATGTTCCTTGAAAAAAGACTTTGAAGGTCAGACCCTGTCTTGTCAATGCCATGTTAACCCCATTAGTTTCAGTGAGCTATACACTCATTTGAGCTGTATTGCTCCTCTGCTATTACTTTTAAATGGTGAAGGGCAACTGTTAAGCATTAGAAATTCTAAAGCTGAAATGCTGCCTTTAAGAAGGAACTCCTTACATCTCACGTGGACACAGAGCAGTTGCTCTTGCTTCACAAGGCTTCCTTTGCAGTAACAAAGCACTGCCTTGTTTGTTATATTTTTTGGTCAGACTCAAATTCCTCTCCCAGAACTTGCAGTTAATCTATAGTAAATGAATACCTCATAAACCATATGATCATAATATAAATACATTATTATAGCCATTTGTCTCTTTTGTTTGTAAATTCCCCAAACTAAATGTCTGGGTAATGGATGTTTATGGCCACGCAGCTGATAGCACTGAGCCCCTGGCACCACACGGTGCTGAGGGTCACAAATGAGCTCCTCTTCCCATGACAGGCAGGAAAGGACTTGATGCCTACTCATCCAGCATCACCAAACACATTCCTTTAGGAAAGAAGAGCTGGTGTTGATTGATTAATGTGCTTCCCCCACCCTTGCCGGTATCACAGAACTGAGATTCTCACTGCTCTGTTTCAAATGTGGCACAGACAGCTTCAGATTCCCACAGAAAATTAATCATGAACATAAGTGAACATAAGTGTCTGGACTATGGTCAATTTTGTACCATATGGTCAGTTTTAAACCCCGAGTCACTGCACATTTTTCTAAGTATTTAGCATGAGAATTGTCCTTGTGTGCTGCATTCATTCCAGGTCAGAATGCTGCTTGTCTTGGAGCAAGTCTTGGCTTAGTTTGGTGTAGTCCTGCTAGTAGTGAAGAAGTCTTCACAGCAGTTTCCTATTTTGTACTTTTTAATGGCAAGAAACAGATATATCTATCTATATATATCTATCTCATAGAATCAAAGAATCAGTAAGGTTAGAAAAAACCTCAAAGATCATCAAGTCCAAGCTTGCTTTCTCTCTCTCCCCTGCAAGGTTCAGGAAAGAGTCCATTTCCTGGAGGGCCAGGGGACCGCGCTGCTGACGTGGTGATTGATTCTGTTCCCAAAGATGAACTGGGAAGGTTTTCTAACCCCGTCTCGTTTGTTTTGACTGGCTGTTTGCTGCCACCTTGCTGAGATTTTCCTTTTGCCGCTTGAATCCGCTCCAGATTCAGAACCTGAAAGCTGCCAAAGCTCGTGACAAGTACGAGGGAGCAAGTGTTGGTGCAGAGCAAGGAGAAGGCAGGTCAGCAGTGGGTGCTGAGCAGCGGTGGTTTCGGTGGAGTATGTGGGTACGTGTTGCCTCAGCTGTGCCTTCTCCCAAGGATGAAAAGCAAATTATCTGCTTTCATGACCTGTCCCCTCCCTGCTGCTCCCTCAGGTCTAACGGTACAGCTGTGCAGGTTTGTTTGGCCCTGCCTCTCCTGGGGCTGGGAAGGTGAAGTTTAGCCTTTACTCATTCAGTGTCTGGGTGTGACTGAGAGAAGGAGCTCCACGTGGGCTCCTGCAGCCCAGCTCAGGGGCCCGGCCGTGCGTGCAGCGGCTGGAGAGTCAGGAGAAACAGGTACCCTCGTGTGTGGATGTGCAGGCTGAGCTCCAGCACAGGGTTTGGGGCTGGTTTTCAGTACAGACAGGATGTATGTGTACACAGGATGAATATGTAAGTACAGCCACCACCGATGGGCACAGTGGGTGTGACTCTGCTGGGTATCAAATGCCTTAAAAAAGGTGCAAAGGAACCTCCAGCTGTGTGCTGAGGCTGGAAAATGCCTTTATCTTGCTTGCCCTCTTTTCTTATTCCCTGGTAGCGAGAGAGACTTGATTGTTAACTTCCAAACTGCTGAGCAACTTTCAACTGCTTGCGTGGACTGAAAAACCACCTTCATCAGGAGCTCCCACAGCTCCTAGCACGTTCCCTGAATCAGTCCGTGAGGCAGGGGAGGGCTCAGTTCTACAGCAGTGATAGCTGCTGCCACACTTCATGGAACTGAGAAGCAAACCTTTGTGAGCAGGAGCTGGGCAGAGGCAGAGCTGCTCCCCAGGTGTGCGTGGAGCTGTGGGAACGCTGCCTGGCTCCGTGGGAACGCTCGGCATGCGGGCAGATGGACATTTCTGCGTGTCCCTCAAAAGCGTGGTGCTGCAGAGCCCCAGGGGTTTGGTCACTGGAGCTCAAACCAGGGGAGGTGTCCCCGGTGAAACAGGGAGCCTTTGCCTGGGGAATGAGCTGAGCCCCAGGGCTCAGGAAATCCTCCGTGTGATGCAAAGTAGGGCCTGGTTTGCAAAGCAAACACAGCACAGCAAATGCATTTGTGGCTGCGTTGATAAGGAGGATGTGTAAACAGACTGCACCTGGCTTCCTGTTCAGCTGCAACACTCGCCTGGCTTCTTCTTCCATAACTGCCAGTTATGCAAATTGATTAATTTGATAAATTCCTGCCTTTTGTAGCAAGTCATGTTCAGAACAAGGAAGAGTGTTAATCTAGCACGAGGTTAAAGTTGCTCGTCAAGTGTTGTGCTTGTAAAGAAGATGAATAAATTCTTTCCAGTGTGGAAATGTATGCCTTGGACATCACCTACAAAGTTAAAGGAGTGCCAAATTCTACAACATGTTTCAAATAATCTGATATTTGAGGTTATTTGTAGGGTTCCATTCCCTGGAGTCGTGCGGCTGCCCAAAGCCATCACCCTTCATTTAAAAGATGTTTTTTTAGAAAAATAGGAGGGTCAGAGTTTCCCTCAAAGAGAAAAGCTAAATCTCAAGCGTTTAAAACCAAACAAAACCCACCCACCCTGTAAGGAGAGAGCAATTTAAAAGCTGTCCTGCTCTGTCACACGCCGTCAGCTGTTAGAGGAGTGTGTGATGGGGTGGGCTTGGTTTTTTTGTCTGTTTTAACTTTCAGCCTGGAGGTGGCTAAATGGGAATGGTTTAAAATAGCCCCACAGTTGCCATAGATACTTGTCTAAGTTGAAAATAGAGGTCTGGCCCAAGCTGGGAGCGTGTCCACCCGAGGCAGCCTTGGAGCGGGTGCTGGGAGCCGAGTGGGCTGGAGGAGCCCCACGAGGCTGCGGTGCCGCAGGGATCCAGCCCGGGATGGGGATGTGTGGATGCGCTTGACGTCACCAGGCAGCTCCAGCAAGGCTTTGCTTGGGCCTGGAGACTGGGAAGGGAAAAAAATCCTTCATGCTTCAAACGCTTTCCTCCTTTTTTTTTTTGCCCCAGGAGGTCTGTAGAGCTGGAAAAAATGCCATGGAATGCTGCTTTCCTGGCACTGGGTTTGGTTTTTATTTGTGAAATGTTACCGTGCAACAAAACAGCAGCAAATTTAAAGTAGTTCAGCCAGATAAAAGCACCCTATTAAGGTAAACTCCGTTTATTTGTCCCAGGAACGTGTAGCAAATGTGTGTCTAATTACAGATAAGGCAACTAAGCCTCTCATCTTCTTTCAGTGAAAAAAACCCTCTGCAAATGTGGAGAATATTTTGGTGAAATGAATGAAGGTCTTTTCAAGGATTTGGTTCTCACAGATGAGAGCCCCACTCGAGGGAATTGGGAATGTGTCTCCCTATGCTCCCGCTTTGTGGGTGGCGTTGGATGCTTGGGACAATTGCAGCTGGCTCTGGAAATGCTGCACTTTGAGATAACAATCTGTCCTCCTGCCTCTGGAGATCTCTGCTGTCATCTGTCAGGCTTGGGAAGGGGAGGGCAGATCTGCAGTGCTCTGGTGGGGATGATGGAGATGCAGGAGTCTGACTGAAAAGTGCACATTCAGCAGTGTGCCATGTTTGCTCTCCAATTCCTTGCTCTGTAGGTGGTAGAGAATTAGTGCTTAATTACTTGCAGGCTGTGGACAACAACCAGCCCCCTTAAACTGTTTACATTTCTGGATGAGGCTGGAGCTGGATATTCTTTGAGGTTCAGTCCTTCTCAAAATCTATGGAAGATTTTATAGTGCTTGTTTATCTTTCATACCATGTACTGGGGTAAGTGTTTGTTCCCAAAGAGCTTTTATCTATTAAAAAACCCCAAGCCCTGCTCATCCACGTCTACATCCCATTATGTATGATAAATCCCATTCATGCTGCTCAGCTTCCCAGCCGGTGGAAAGGCCCAATCGAGGAGCCTGTGCAACTGGGGCAGTTCAGGACTGAGCAGAAAATCAGATCCAAGGTGGAGCTGGAGTTCTAGACTCGCTTGGATACAAGGAGTTATATCTAGCAAAGATCACTTGAATAAAACATTAATTTCCCATTATAAAACATAATGTTGCTCTGATAATGGTTCCCGTTTTGAGTAATCCTCATTTCCTGCGTCTCTCTGGTGACTCATCGCAGCAGAGCTCTCATCCATTCTGCTCTGCAGATGCTCTCAAGCTGTGTATTCCCCATCTGACTCAGCTCCCGTACACCAGCCCTTCCTCCCGTGGCTGCTGAGCCACATGTGGGAGTGTTTGCCCTCTTCAGCCTCCTTGCAGCCTGGGAAGGACTGCGGCTCCCGGCCGCGCTTCTGCATTTAACTCGGATTTTTAAAAAGGTTTTGGTTAAAAATTCGCATTTCGTATTTCCAGGTTGTCTCAAGTCTTGAACCTGGCAGTGAGAAGCCCAGGTGGCAGAGGTGTGTGTGTGTGTCTGTCCTCAGGTGTGTGTGTGATAGGATCAAGTCTCTCTTCCTTTCAGGTTTTCAGTGAGTGCTTGCCTGGGTAAAGCGTTCCCAATGTGATGTGTGCCTCCTACAGCTTTAATTAAACTTCAAGGGGGTGAAAGTGCTGGGGTCTAAGGCAAGGGTCTAAATGGAGACTGTGCCTCAGCTGTCACCTTCGTAACAAGGCCTGAGCTTCTGCTACTGAGGTTTATAGGTAAATATAAAATTTTAAGAAGGGTAATTGGTGGGTGGTGAGCTAAGCAACAAAGCCACAGGATTCAAAGAAATCCGTGCTGGAGATGGAGCTTGGAGGGCTGCAGTGCTCTGAGGTGCCATAAGGTCCATGCAGAATGTTCCACGTGGGAATTCAGAGCCCTCAGAGCTGGGGTGGAGCTGTGGGCAGGGCTGGCTGACATTTGTGTTGCCAGGGGGAGAGGTTTGCCAGCTCTGGGGGTGCAGCAAAACCTTTCCTGACTCTCTTTGCCATTTGGGCTCAAGGAGAGGAGGGTGCAGGTGTTACCAGGCTGTAACTCCCACTAGAATTACCTGGCCATAAATAGACTTTTAAGACTTCCCTCTACTTCTCGTTTAAGGCTACAGAAAATTGTTGATCCTGAAGAAACACTAACATTTTCTGCCTTTCCTTTCCTCAGCATTCCCTCTGTGTGCTGCTCTAGGTTAGGTTTGGGCTGGAGGTCCATTCTCCAGCTCCTGGGTAATGCTGAGCCGTGCAGGGGAGCTTTGTTTTCCTTTTTGAAGTCAACCTCACCCTCCTGTGAGCAGAACGGAGCCTGGTGTTTAGAAAGGGTGCACTGCAGTGAACACACACCTGGTTGTGCTTGTGTGGGGCTTTCACTCCTCGGATTGTGCCCACGGAACTGGCACTGCCTGGAGCTGCCCTCCTGTCACCTGTACCACAAGATGTACCTGGCACTCACGGCAGCAGGCCCTCTCTACTTTAACTGACTTCTCCGCTTCGCATTTCTGGCACTTATTTAAGCTTCTTAGGTCATATTTGGGTAAAGTTTTCCTTTCCATGCTGAAAACAGTTCCTAGTATTAAAAGTTGCACAGGGATGAGAGTTTTCACTGAATGAATGATGACAGAGAGGGGAGTTTTGGGACAGTGCCACGCTTCATATAGTTCTTTAGATAGATTGTCATGAGGTGGTTACCTCAGCTGTCAGTCTGTTAGGATTACATAACATTTTTAAATTATCTCCTTTCCTATGGCCAAAAAATGATTCAGTCCTCTTGCATATTGTATTACCTCGAGCTCTTGGTATTTATTACATATGCAATCAAGAAAATAAGAGTCTGAGGCTTGCAAAGATTTATTTAGTAGCATTTAATAGCTCTCTGTTTGCTAGTAATTTGGTTCATCAGAATGAGGAATTTATTTCTGAATTGTCTTTTAATGAGCAGATAAGCAGGTTTCTCGATCACTCTAAAACTGTGGGTTGTCACTTCAGGGCTTTTTTTTTACAAATGCAAGTTGTTATCTCTTGGATAGGTATCAGCCTGCTGTGGTAGTTTCCACTGGTTTTAATGGAGCTTGAGTTTAAATACCCCAGCTAAAAGAAGGATAAGAATCTTTCTCTTTAGAGATATTTCTTTCACTGTGTATTTGGTGCTTGATGGAATTTATGCAGCCAGAATGAGCCCCTTAATGATTTTCAGTTCTATGAATAGTGTCTTTTTACTTGGGTAGATCGTGATAGGACAAGGGGGGATGGTTTTAAGCTAAAAAAGAGCATGTTTAGATTGGATATTAGGAAGAAATTCTTCCCTGTGAGGGTGGGGAGGCCCTGGCACAGGGTGCCCAGAGAAGCTGGGGCTGCCCCTGGATCCCTGGCAGTGCCCAAGGCCAGGCTGGACACTGGGGCTTGGAGCAGCCTGGGACAGTGGAAGGTGTCCCTGCCCATGGCAGGGGTAGAACAGGATGGTCTTTAAGATAGCCCTTCCAACCCAAACCATTCTTGATGCTGTGATACGTTATTTTTGTCTCTTTTTTTTGCCATTTGCAGGAACAGTTGTGTAAGAAAATTGAAGAATATCTTTATTTTTGAAGGAATGATATTTGTTGTAATGGCTTTTAACTTTGGCACCACTGGTCCTGTGACTGTGACTCGAGCAGCAGATCTGGTTTTGGGAGGGCCAAGGCAAACAGAGGTGTTTCTATGTGACAAAGGTTTATGTGACTGAAACAGAGGATGAGCAATGTGGTGTTTCTGTGTGGGAAATAAAAGTGGTTTCATTAACTAATGAACTAGCTGGGATTTAACTGAGTGCTGCCAGAACACTGCATATGTGCAGCTGAAGTTGTCTGGAAAGAAGGAAGGGAACTCGCAAGAGGTGAACTCAGCGCCTGGGCTCTCAGTCCCTCAGTGCTGGGTATCGCAGGTTCCACAGCAGATCGGAGAGCAGCACCTCTGTTCCGGAGGAAACAGCCTCAAGTTGCACCAGGGGAGGTTTAGGTTTGATACTAGGAAAAATTTCTTCATGGAAAGAGTCGTCAGGCATGGGAACAGGCTGCCCAGGGCAGTGGTGGAGTCACCATCCCTGAACGTGTTCCAAACACTGTGGATGTGGCACTCGGGGACTGCTTTAGTGGTGGGCAGGGTGGTGCTGGGCTGGTGGCTGGGCTTTTCCAACCTTAGTGATCCTGTGATTCCTGGTGCCAGAGCCTGGACGCTGCTCTGTGGGATGGGCTTTCAAAGCCAGGCAAAGCTGGTTTTCCTCCTCCAAGCTCTGAATTGAAAACAATGTATGGAACTGGAGGTTGTTGCAGAGATGAGCAGTGTGTAGCTCTGCGGGGCATTTCTCCTTTACGTGAGGTGTGGCAGGGAAAAAGCCAGAAGAGCAGAGGAGAATCTGTGTGCTGATCCAGTGGGGTCCCCCCCGCCACCAAGCAGCTTTTAGGGTTGTTTTTGCTTTTTGTCATTTTCTTTTTCTAATTAGGAATTTAAAGTTAGAAGTCCATGCAGCAGAGCCTGCAGCTGACGTGCTGGCCGAGGGAGCAGCGAGTAGCAGGGGCTGTGTGAGAACTGCCTGCACTTCAGCATGCTCAAAGGAAAGGTCCTTCACCCAGGCTCTTCAGCCAGGGAGGAAAAGGAAAAGCTAATTCTCTCTTCTTCCAGTCTGGGAAAGCCACCAGCGTTTCATCACACAGGGCTTGAAGCTGCCATGAGGCTGGTTTGTCAGAGACCGGGGTGGTGGACGGTGTACTCGACACCCCTCGTTCAGCTCTTGTTGTAGGTTTAAGGCTGCTCTTCCTACAAACAGTTAATGTGCACGAAATGACTTAGTTCTGGCTCCTGGGTCACAATAAACAGCACCAGTCCCTACAGGTAAAAACCCGCTTCTGTCATTTGCAGCTTGTGAAATCCTATGGAAAACAGGAGAAGAAAATGAGTATCGGGTTAAGGAGATAGGAATGGGCAAGTAATTGCAGCTTCCTGTCTGTTTTCCAAACTCAGGCATATTAGGCAGTGCAAATTCTCAGATATTTTTACAGAAACCGAGAATAGTATGTAAAGGGTGGAGGCTTTTTGGTGAAAATCCATTTTTTAAGGAAGTCAGAAAGAAACGTATTAGTACGTGTAGTTCTTTGTGTTGGCTTCTTGCCAGGGCGTTGCTTTTTTTTTTTTTTTGACTCGTGTCCTTCCGTTTACTCCAATTATAATTTATTTACAAACGGATTCCTTGGGAGTGTCATTCAAAAGCCGTGTGAGCGCTACGAGACAAGGCAGACTGTCATTTTTCACACCGTCAGACCAAGGTGTAGAGAGTGG
The DNA here is from genome assembly GCA_013399875.1 of Gymnorhina tibicen. Classification (NCBI taxonomy): domain Eukaryota; kingdom Metazoa; phylum Chordata; class Aves; order Passeriformes; family Artamidae; genus Gymnorhina; species Gymnorhina tibicen. The sequence goes on along the minus strand of VXAZ01004633.1, from coordinate 213,846 downwards.
ATCCAACAGGACACCTGGCTGGCCTCTTTCTTCGGCTGAAATAAACTGGTCGGCGTGCGGAAATCCCAAATCCCATGCGCGAGCGGTGCTGCCCGTGAGCGGGAGCGGGCCGAGCCAGGCCGAGCCGAGCCAGGCCTCGGGGAGGTGGGCAGGCTCCGGGGACCAGGCAGAGCTCCCGCTCCGCCGGGACGGCCGCAGGAGGACAGCTCCAGCCCGGACAGGCTGACCAGGCTCCCTCCCAGCCGGAGCAGGAGCTGCCCCGAGCCCCGGAGTGCCCGCAGCCCGGCCCTGGTGGGACCGGCGCTGGCCCGCGCGAGCCGTTCCAGGCTGGAGGGTCATCCCAGGCCCCGGGCGTGTCTGGCCGCGCGGCTCCAGGGAGTTTCTGGCTCTCCTCGCGGAGCCGGGCCCGCAGCCTCCCCTCCCTGTGGCTTGGCAGCCGTGGGGCTTGGCACCGGCCGGGCTTTTGGCACGAGGGCTGGCAGGCGGCGCCGAGGGAGTGGCGTGGAGCAGGAGCTCCAGCGGGACGTCTGGCCTGGCTGGCCGCAGGAGTCTGGCCCTCCCTGCTGCTGTCAGAGCCCCGGGGACACCAGCTCCGCCGCATTCTTGTCCTCTGCCATCATCCCTGCACCCTGGATTCCTCAAGTCCTGCCAGCTGCGAAGAGAAAATGAATGTGGTTTTTAGGGTGGTGGTTGGACTTGATGATCTTAAAGGTCTCCTCCAGCCGAGGGGATTCTGTGATTCTGTAAAACGTGAAAAATCACCTTTCTCTTATACGGGGGAAGAAGGATTGGAAGGGGGAATTTGTGTTGCACCAGCTCTGGTAAGGGAAGATTACCACTATTAAGAGACAAAATAGCTAAAAATATATCAAAACTGCATGTTGGCTTGGGTCCTACTTTAAAAAAAAAAGGTATTCTGTAAGGGTGATGTGTGATGGACCCATTTGTTTATCTGAGGTGAAAAAGGAAGGAGAAAGTCATCGGAGATCTGTCTGACATGAAGATGACCTGAGCTGTGCTGTACATATCTTTAGAGATGGGAACGATACCTCTTGCTAGCAGCCAAAACAGTTCTTGAGGCATTGAGGAGATTTTCAAGATATGCATAAGGAGAGATTATTGTGAGTTAGACTGCTGGGATTTAAATTATGGCCATGTTGAAGGGAAAGCATCCTCAGCTTGAAGCCATTCTAATTGGTGTCAGGTCAGTCTGTCCTCAGAATTCAGAGTAATAAAATTGTTGCCAAAAAAGTGGATGCATTGCAGTGGGGAAGAATCGGGACAGGCTGGGCATTTGTGGCGGTGTGACTGGAGTTATACCTACAAATCAACAATTTAAAAAATTATGATTGATTATAGCTTAGTAAAATGCCAGATCCCTTGCGTTCCTCCAGCAGGGCTGGTGCTGGATGGTGCTGGGTGCACAGTTCCTAAGTTCAGTTTGGAACTTGTTTCTGCGCTCCAAACTGGATTGGGGAAATACTGCACCAAGGGTTAAAACTGTTGAGTCTTTCTTCTTAGCAAATATCACTGGATGTCAAGCAAACATATCGAATTTAATGGACTTTTTAAACATATGAAGTGTTCTGGAGCTATTCCATGGAAATAGCATTTAGAAAGTCTTACCTGTCCATGGTGTTTCTGTTTGAGTTGGATCTACACGGTGCTGGCAGAGAACTGGGCAGTTTGGGCTTTTGGGGTGGTTTTGTTTGAAGGCAGTTGCTGACTCTGGGGAACCAATGTAACCTTCTGTGTTTAAGTGCCAGTGTATTCTCCTCATTTTATGTACCAACTCTACTGTACAGAGGTTTGCAAAAAACCCCTTTTTTATCACCGATTCTCAGTGACAATTGATGTCGTTAAAGCCGTTTGTGTCATTGTAAACTGACACAAAGCCTTGGAAGGCTGGAAGTGGCTAAGCAGTTTTCCCACTCCCAGGTAATTAAACAACTATAACATGGGGGAGCATTTGTAGAGATAAGAGGATGTGGAAAGCAGAATTTTATTTAGGAGGCTTCTTTTCCCTCCATTCAGTATTAGATATTAGTTCCTAATGAAATAACGTCACGAATCAAGTGCATGGAGCTGTGCTAATCACGCCTTTAAGAGATGCTGGTGAGGAAAAGTAATTAGCCTTCAGTCAGAAATGGTTCCACTACGCCAGGCAGCGGTGCTTTACCCTGCACACACTGTAAATGTAAGGCATCTTGATATTGTCGGGAATTCGTGAAGCTCTCAGCTCAGGTTTCCGTGTTCTCTCAGCTTCCTGGAATATAATCCTCGGGGCTGTAGTGCCAGTCAGTTCGTGTGCCGACACTGGGAATTAGAGGCCATTGAGGAGGCAATGAGCCGCTGCACAGGAATGAGATCTGTTCCAGTGGGGTGGGTTCAGTGCCAGTGTCCTGGTGCTTTGATTGCATCCCCTGGCTGCGGGTGGCTGCACACAGGAATTGTGCACTGGGGTGGTGCGGCACAGACACAGCGGGATAATGCATCTGCTCTTCCCCAGCAGCCGTGGGACACGAGCTCAGGGTTAGTGGCACTTGGGAGAGCACTGTGAACACGCTGAGCATCGGTCCTGACTGAAAGCAGGAGCTCTGCCGAGTCAGCGGGGGGATGTGCACAGAGGTTCGGGGCTGGTAAAGGCAGACTGGGTGAGAAATGGAGCATCGGTAGTGGTGGCCTTGCTGGGTGGTTGGTTTGTGTCCTGGCTTGGAGGGAAATGGATTGGTTTGGGGTTTTTTGTCAGTGATTTTCTGAAGAGATGCGGGAAAAGAGATAGCATTTGGGGGGAGATAAGGAAAAAGGGTCAAGAGAAATAGGAGTGATGTGTGCAGGTAGGAAAGGGAGAAGACTAAGGGACTCTGGAGAGGAAAAGCAGTAGGGAAACAGAGAACCCTTCAAGGGTAAGAGCTGCAGGACTCCAGCTGGACACAGATGACAGTGGTTAGTGCTGTAAGGCTGCTGTAGTTACTGCTGTCTGTCCCAGCAGCTGGGTCACTGCTGCTTTGTCACTGTGGGGCCGTGCTGTGGCCCCTGGTCACGGCCGTGGGACAGCCCAGCCTCTGCCCCTGCAGTCTGCCTCAGACAGGAGGATTAAAGGGAGAGGTCCTAACCTGGAACATGTGGAGGGCACTTTTCTGTGATTGAAAATGGAATATTCGTATGTGTTCTGAAAGCTTTTGTAACAAATTGCCTAGAAAGCTTGTGATCCCAAGAGGGTTTGTACTGGCTCTTGCCAGAGAGCCAATCTTTCATTATAATGTGGTTGCAGCGCATTTTACTTGAATTTATAAACAAACAACTCCTCCCTAAAAGCAGCCTTGCCAATACACTCCGTTGGTGGTCCTAACCCTTGCTGAAGGGAGCACAGCTCTTAGCTCTTGTCCCAGCAGCTTTGGAGCTGCCCCTGGCATGGCAACTTCAACCTCTAGCTGTGCTGCTGTTACAGAAAACCTTCTCCCATGACCTTGTGCTGAACATCAGAGCCACAGGGACAGACCTCAGAAAGCTTTATCTCATCTGTGGGAAGGACTGGAAAATCCTTCAAATCAAAACGCATCTTAGATACCTGCAGCTTGTGCTGGTCGGGTCAGTGGCCTTCCAGAACATTAATGTGTTGAAAATGCTGAGATTTTACTTCAAATTTTTATAAGGACTCGCCTATCTGATGTGAGAAGGGTTTCAGGCTTTCATTTTGGTTAGCAGGCACTGCAGAGGTATGTGTTGATACGCTGTTATCATCATACAAACCCCACCTTCCCTCCGTCCCTCTTATTTCTCATTGCAGATTTACAGAGAGTGGCAAAGAAGTCAGACTGTGACCTGAATTTCCAACTCTATTGCAGACGGGAACAGTCCTGCACCTCTCCCCACTGTGTGGCCCTTGTTCCATGTGAAAGCTGCTGCCTTGCAGTGGTTGGGAAACAGCTGACAGTTACCCAAGAGTGTTTGTTGACTGGGAGAAGCAGCAAGTTCAAAGCTGACCCTCTCCCCTGGTTAGGAAAGATGCATTCCATACGGGGGGAGGGATCTGGTTTGCTTGTCAGTGCTCCCTAGTGTTGTATCTTGCTTTTAAAGATCCATTTCACATCCGTTTGTGGTTGCAGACACAGCAGAGAAAGGTCTAAGTGCTGAACCCAAATAAAAACAAAATAGATCTCGGCAGCAAGAAGTCAAAATTGTAAAATTGCTGGGGAGACCAAATAGTATGCAGGGTCCTGCTTCTATGGAGTAGTTCATAGAAGACCTGTTTTGTGCTGATTTACCTCTGGACTGAGTGCAGACTGTATAAAAGGATGCTTTTAAGGACTTGTCAGGAGTTACCAGAATAGTGCTTGTGTTAGTGGCTCTTCAGCATGCAAGCTTCTGTATGAAGTAGTCACCTGATACAGGACGATAAAATTAATTTTTGTTGTCTGTGAACCTATTTTTCTATTCCCCAGAAAAAAATGGGCAGTTTCCCTCTCCGTGAAGATGCAAGGATTGTGCTCATTTTCCTTGGAAAATTAACTGGTAACTCAGGAGGGGTGAAAGAAAAACCTAGTTTAAACGCTTGTGAACATGAAAAAGCTTGACTCCGCATCACCATTTTGTAGCCCAAGACTATGAACAAACACTGTCCCAGTCAAAGCTACTGGCAAACTCAGCCAGTGGAGTACAGTCGTTAAGCTGACAGCTAAAATTCTGAGAAAAATGTGAAGGACCGTGGCCTTCCTAAGGGTCGTGCTCGAGTGTGTGGGTCTGCGCAGCTTGGTGGTGCTCCAAACCCCCTCAGCCGCCCAGAGCCCGGCGTTCCAACCACTTCTGTCCCTTCTCCTGGCTGATGACTCAGCAAGTTATTGTCTTTTCCCAGCAATGTCCAGACTTTGTCTGCCTTTAAGTATCCAGACACTTTGTTCCTTTCTTAGTGCTGTATCACCGCAAAGCCTCATATGGATCTTGTTTTCGGCAGCCTCTGGGCAGCACTAAGGCTTTACTCTCCTCACGAGCTGTTAGCACCCTGAACTGGGAACCTGGATAAAAGACTTCAGAATTCAACCATCCTGATATTTTGATCGTTCAGTTACAATTTGCACAAGTGCTGTGTGGGAATGGATGTTGCTTTCCCGGTGTGTGGTTGAATATTGAAAAACAGAGAAACTGAGAAGTGCACTCTACTTATTTACACACAAATAATAAAGACTGGGTTGTTGTTTTTTTTTTTTTGTATTGAAGTACTGATGAAGTGGTATGTGAAGTTCTCCTTCTTGTAGTATTTTCCTTTACTCTGTTTTAGGTGTCTCCTGCAGAAAGTAACTGTAGTGAGAATTTGTGGGAGAGATGAAGAGACTCCTCCACCCTTCCTTAGAATTTGCTGCCTTATCCCAAATGCTCCAAAACACATTTAAATCATATCGTTGGAGCTCTTCACAGGTCGGTCCCTTTTCTCTCTTCATCTCTGATTCCAACCTAAAATGCGACTGGGAATGTAAATTCCTTTAAAAGTGGCTGCAGCCTGTGTTCTCCAGGCAGGAAGTGTGAGCCAGAGTGCCCTGCGGGAGATGGAGCTCCAGCCGGGGTTTGGCTTGTGCCTGTTTCAGGTTGTGCGTGTGGGCTGGTGGAACCTGCCCCGGCACACATCGTCCTCCTCCGGCCGCTCAGGGCCAGCAGGAGAGCCCTGAGCCGAGCTGCTCCCAGCTCTGTGTCCGCAGCCGGACACAGCTCCCTCAGAGAGGGAGAGCGGCTGGGGCTGGCCCCGCGCCTCCCAAAAGGCACGGAACGCCCAGGTGGCTGAGGAAGGGGTTTCTGTAGACACAGATACAAGCTGAAACGCTGGTCTATTCCCAGCACCCTCCTGCTGGTTTCATACTTGGTGCACGCAGCTGTTGCTTGTTGGCCGTTCCCTGCAGGAATCGCCGTCCTGCCCATTCTTGCTGCGCCTCGGGCAGGACTGGGGGCAGCCGTGGCCTTCAGCACGTGTCTGAGCTCCATCAGTGCTGCTGCACTAAGGACTGGCCTAAATATTAGTATGTTCATATTTATTCTATGTATAAACAACCCCAGGCTGAACTGGCATTGCTCAGCCTGGAGAAAAGGAGGCTCAGGGGGAACCTTCTCGTTCTCTAACAACTCCCTGACAGGAGGGGTCAGGCTTTGCTCCCAGGGAACGGGGACAGGACAAGGGGAAGTGGCCTCAAGCCGTGCCAGGGAGGTTTAGATTGGATATTAGGGAAAAATTTCTTAATGGAAAGGGTTGTCAAGCGTTGGAACAGGCTGCCCAGGGCAGTGGTGGAGTCGCCGTCCCTGGAAGTGTTCCAGAACAGGTGTGGATGCAGCACTCGGGGACGTGGTTCAGCGGTGGTGGTGCTGGGCTGATGGTTGGACTTGATCTGAGGTCTTTTCCGCAGAAACCTTGAGCAGTCTGTGATTCAGTATTCAAGGGCTTTGTGCTTTGATTTTTAGTGAAGGAGCAGGCAGGGCCTGTGGGCTTCCACGGGCACGGGGTCAAAGTGCAGCTTTAGGTGAAAACAGCCACTCCTGCCAGAGTTTACAACAATTTCCAAATGTTGCCTTGTTTGAAGGTGTCTCAGTAACAGTGCTGGCAGGTATTACAGGAGTGTCATTATCTTGATGAACACATATGTGAGTGACGCGCTACTTTTAATCAGTAACGTAGAATGGAAACAAAACACAGGAATTCTGTGTGTGATCTGAGTGGTGTAGATTTGTGACAGGGAGGAAGGGCTTAGGGAATTAAACACAACTATTCTGTGTGTTTCTCTTGGTGTGCTGTGGGGTTACACTGAGCTGCACCATGGACAGTCTGAGCTGGAGGCAAAGCTCTGAAGGGGGAGTGAGCAAAATGAGTCACCCGATAGCTGCTGTGTGAAACCACAGTGACAGCGTCAAACAAGGTGCTTCATTTAGAAGTTAACAACTCCATTTTCCTAATTCTTACACCAAATCATTCCTTTCTTAGGGAACTAAACCCCCTTGTTTCCCAGCATCTGTGGTTCTGAGGCGTACTGCATGGCAAAGGAGAGATTTCCTGCTGTGCTTCCTGCTAGGGCTGCGAAATTCCCCTGGAACAATCTAAACATCATTATCAGCCCATTCAAATTAATATGTCCTCCTACTTTTGTGAGGGATAAAAGGAGGTTTGTTTCCTTGCTGTTGACTTAAGTGTCCCACTGAAATTCCTTCACAGTAACTGCTCTGGCACTGGGTGCATCCTGGAGAGTTTAAACCTCCTTGGGGTTACTGGATCAAGGCAGAACTGGGGGCCATCAGCTCCTCCAGCCTGTCATTAATCCAGGAAATGCCCTGGGCCACAATCAGTACTGCTGAAACTCTTGCCCAAACCCTGATTACAAAACTTCGTCAAGAAAAGCCTGAGGAAATGAGAGATCTCTTCAGAACATCATCGTAAAAGAAAGGAACAGTGTAATTTATGATTATAAACCTGACAAGGATCAGCGAGGAATCCTGGAGGGTTCCCAAATAAGGAGATTGAGCTCTACAACAACTCTTCTGTTCGGTTTAAGCATCCCTACTCACTAATTAGAAACTCAGTGCAACTCAGAGGTTTCCTTCCTCTGCTATTCAGAATCTTTTTGTCCACAGTCCTCAGCCAAGCAGAGCTGGAGGGCACATACTTGGTCAGGAGCACTCCTGGGGCTGTTCAGGCTGATGCTGTCGTGTCATTTCCTCTCTGTTCTTACCTTCTCAAGGTGTGTCCGGCTCGTGCTGAGCCATGCCCCGTGAAAGCTGTGCGGAGCAGTGGAGCAGAGGAAACAAGCTGACACCAGCAGCTGGGGATGAGTCAGGGGCTGAATCTGCCCGGTGTTTCCAGTGATGCTCTGAACAGAGATGGGCACTCAGTTCACTCCTCTGAGGAATTTTACAGATTTTCCACTTTGAATGAATTGGTCATGAGAAGAAATTAAAATCTTGGCTTCCCCCCCACCCCCAAATTGATTCAAGACTTTTCCTGTGAACAGTTTCTGGGTGGGTTCTCCTGGAGGGCAGCTAAGGCTGTGTATTTTTAGCCTGTGCTGTGTGTTGAACTGGTGGAAGTGGACTGACCACTGGGCAGGTGCTGGGGATTTTCTTTTCAGTTGCCAGAGTTACAAAACTCAAAACCCTAAAGGCTCACAACAGCAACCTGAAAGATGTTTGACCTTTGGGGTCGGGTTCATAGGGGCATCCACAGGCAGTTCCCTATGCCATGTTAGCTCTGCCAGGGTGTGCACAGTGCAGTCTGTGCCCCAGCAAATCAGACAGAAATGTACAATCCTCCTTCAGGGCTTCAAGCACAAATACAATTTCCATGTGATCGGCATGAGAATGAATAATGTATTTATATGGATTGCATGATTCAAGTGTGCGTGGAGGTTTTAGGCAGTTGAACTCTAAAATGGCACAGTAACTTGGCTTGTCCTTGATCAACACTCCCAGTCCAAAACAAAGACCTTTTTCACTGCTGCACTTCTAAAATTAAAGCAGCACTTTTAAAGCACTTTTAAATTTAAAGCAGCAACGTGTCTTAATGGATGGCTGTCCCTAACACTGCACCGTGTGTGTCTGAACGGGTAATGGTGAAATTAATGCATTTTTTCTGTAGATAAACACTCAGGAGTTAGGGGACCATTTAAGCTAAATGAAGGCCTTACACACACATCTATTTGCTTCTTTATGTTTGTTTGCCTTTATATTTTTTAAGAAGGAATATTGTTTTTGTAATTTAGTTACCATTACAATCTTAGCTCAATTTGTAATTGGTTAAGAACGTACTGGAAGTGCTTGGCTTACTCAGTGTTAGAGTTGCAGCAGATTCAGTGATCCTGCCTAATTTTCCCAAGAGCTCTGACAGGCAGTCCCTGACTACATTCCCTGATAAACACTATTCCTCTGAATTCTAACTTTAAAATTAAACAGGGCTGGTGGAAATGCTTTGAAGAAAGCAGCCTACCTAGCCACAAAACAGAGCTTGCTCTCCCCAAGATAAAATTCTTTAGACAGGAATTACAAGGATAATCGGAACCAGGCTTTCCAAAGCCTCAGCCCTTTTGAAAGTTAATAGCCAGCATAAATATACTCTGTGCAATATCTGGGGAAGGAAGGTTGAGGGGGAAAATGCAGCCAAGACTATGCTGAAGGGCAAGAAACATTCAGGCTGCTCTGAGTTATTATTGTAACTAATAGAAGGATGATTGTGTAGGAACTGTTCTGCTTCAAACTCAGTGGCAGAAGGATACAGCAAAATGAGACACGTTTTGAAATGGCAGGAAGAGGAATTGCTTGGGTTTGTAGCTGGTGAAAAAGGTTAAAGAATTTATTTAGTTGTTGCCCCGCTCCTTCTTTCAACCTGGACCTAATAAAGGATGCTGTCATGGAAATGTTAAAGACCAAACATCGTCTAAATTATCTGGCCTCTGCCACAGGTAATACAAGTTTTGACTTACAAGGATTATCCAGAACTAAAGCCAGAGGGAATATAAGGTTGCTATTCATTCACACTTTGAACAAAATCTGCCAAACAAGCCTGCTGAGGTTATGTTGATGTATGTCTCCATTGTATGGTGCACAGTAAAATGAATGTTCGGCCTGGGTTATCCAGTTTTTCATTGTGCCTTGGGGCAGACACAGCTCTCTGTGTTTTGCCAAGCAAGCCAGCATAAGGAATTTATGAAAAAAGAATAATGTAGGAAACAGAATGTTTTCAGGTCGAAATAGAAAGCAGATGCTTCCCAAGGAGTGAAGGCAATATATCAGGAACTTGTCCCGGATGAGTGGTGGGATGGATTCCCAGAGAGACGCGGGTGCCTTCGGAGGATGTAGAAAAACACTTTGCTGCATGAGGTTTGAAATGAAGGCAGGTTGCTCCACGTGTGATGGAGCTCCCTGACACTGCTGTGGTGGTGGCACGGCAGGCTGTGCAGCAGGAATGGAAGAGGGTGGTGGGAAAGAAGGATTAGGCACTGGATCGCATCCCTGAGACGTGTGTGGAATGCTCGGCTCTGCCTGTATTTCTCCTGCAATCTGCTTTTCCATCTTTTCCATGGAGAGAAGCCTCAAAGGCTGAGGAGTGCACGTGGGTTAAAGCCCCGTCCCGAGCAGTGAGCTCAGCGGGGCTTCGGTCATGGAAACACTCGCGCACTGCCCTCATTTCGGGGAGATTTAGAGTCAGACACGTCCTGAACGCTGAGGCGCTTGGAGGAGCCTGCAGGAACCTGCACCGAGTAAACCCTCTGCTCATTTATCTGGGAACAGGTCCTGGGGAGAGCTTAACCAGCCCTAATGACGTAAGTGATAGCTCAGTTTGGAGTGAAAGCAGCTGGCTTTGGGGCTGTGTTGTCATTCTCCCCTCCCCTGTCTCTGCCAAGATAAATGTTCTTCTCCTCTTTACCTCGCTCATTAAAACGTCTTCCCAGCCATCCCAGATAAATCAAGTTGAGAACATGTTCCAGTGCACACCTAAATGGTGAAATTCAATGAGGGGATTTAATAAAGCCTCTCAGGCTGTTGATAAGATAGAAAATGACAACCTATTACGGGGTAAAGCTACAGTACTTTGTTATTTATTTATTAGAGCTTTAAATGATGAAGAGATTGGAGCAGAAAAAAGACCCACTGGAAACAGTTATTTTTCAGTATTTTAAGAACTCCCCCAAGTTGTTCTGTGAAGTTTTTGTCATTATTTTTCATAATATATGGTTTTATGTTCTCAGGCAGGTATTTGATAAGGAAATACAGCTTATTTTTCTGCACTGTGAGCAAACAGTTCTTGTTGAGTGTATGAGCTGGGTGCATTGCAGGTGTGGATACCCGTTCCTTTGAAAGGGAGCACAGACAGGTGTAAACCTGTAAACAAGTTTCCAGGCCGCATTTGTTTGGGTTTTTTGCTAAGGGAGTGGGAAACAAGTCATGAGCGCTCACTTAGACTCTGCTTTGATCCTGTGTGTGCTCATGGAAAGTGGTGGAAACCGCTCCCGATCTGCCCCATTTCTGTTCTTTCTCCCCTCTCTCCTGGTGGGTGAGGATGGCTGCAGCAGGCGAAAGGAACCTGCGCCCCTGGATCAAAGAAGAGCTTTCCTGCAAGCTGTGGGGAGGTGCTGGTGGAGCCCGGAGCCAGCCCGGGTGCTCTGCTCCCTGGAAAGGCACAATTCCCCCGGGTGCTGCGGGGCAGAGGCGTTACCTGTGCCCAGCGCCGGTCCCTCACCTGGGCTCACGGAACCTGGGCTGTGAGCTGCCCCCAGCTCCCCAGGGTGGGTGATTTATGCCAGCTCGCAGCTTGGGCAGTTTGTGCAGTTGCTTTTTTCACAGTTATGTTTCAGCTCGAGAGTCGTGGCTGTCAGCTTCCCATGTGGATGAGCAATGAGATCCTCCAGAGAGAGATGGGTCCTAATGGAGTGTCTCATTCCCGAGTTTCCGCATCAAAATCAATTTCGGTGCACAAACTCATTTCCTTGCAAGATCCTGTGTTGTTTGTTGGTGTTCAATCCCCTCTTCCCCCCCACCAAGTGTAAATATTATCATTTAGGGGAAGATAAACTCTTTTCCTCAGGTGTAGGAATGGAATAGGATGTTCCATCGTAACAGCAAGAGCTGTGCTCAGTTTTGGGGGTGCGACCTTTGCCTCTCTCACGTGCGAGTGCTGATCCAGCAATTAACAGCTGGAATTAAAGCCAGCAGTGGAGAGATGTGGGTGCCTGGGGCTGACAGCGCCCTGCCCCTGACATGCTGATCCTCATGGTGATTCATGCAGTGCTCTGGCTTTCCCTGGCTTATGGATAACTGTATTTGGGGTTAATACTGGTTCTGAACTTTACCTCTACCTGGAGCCGAGTGATTCTATCCAGGCCCCTGCACTGTGTCAGCCTTCCTTGGGTCTCTCTGTAGTTAAAGTTACTATCTAAGACTCCTTAATGTCATGGCTCCTGGAGTAATTTTAGTAGAAAGGAAAATAATTGTCCACTCATGGGTGGGAGGCTTGGGTGGGTTGGCTGATGTGATGGATTAGTCCTCACTGCTCCATCGTGTGAGGAGTCGTAGACTCACAGAACAATTTGTGTGCAAAGGGATTTAAAGCCCATCTCATCCCACCCCTGCCATGGGCAGGGACACCTTCCACTGTCCCAGGCTGCTCCAATCCTGTCCAGCCTGGCCTTGGGCACTGCCAGGGATCCAGGGGCAGCCCCAGCTACTCTGGGCACCCTGTGCCAGGGTTTTACCAGGCTCAGTGAGGAGGTGCTGATGTCTTAAGGTTTGTCTGCCTTTCTGCTTAGACAAAAGGAACACTTGGAACGGAATGATGGATAAAGCGAGCTGACAGCTCAGTCAGGAGTGCTGGCTCCAAGAACGGGTATTTGCATACAGGAGTTATTCACTCGATGCAAATGCTCCGAAGTGAGAATGGGCGGAATTGGAGGTGTTAAAGGTGTTAAATGGTCTGAGTGGAAATTCAGGTGAAGCTGAAATCAGGGAAACTTCAGTGTCAAAAAAGCTCTGGCAAGAAACTGAGATGCTCTATCCCTTCTTGACCTTCTGGAGCTGGCTGATGATTGATCACTCTCGAAGCACAATTTGTGAACACTGGGAGGGAAGAAGGGAAGGAAAGTTTATGAAAATCCCCTTTGTCTCCTTTGCTGCTCTGACAAACTTAGGGTTCACCGTGTTAGGGGGAGGAAATAATTTAGTAGCCTTTACCTGTGTGCTTTCCTCAGTTTGGGCTTCAACTAAACTTCTTAAAATACCCACCCACCCACCCATAGCAGCTTTTTGTAGCTGAAAGCTGAAATTCTTAGCATGTAAAAGCTGCGTGGATATCGTGTGACTATGGAAAACCTGGATGTGTCCCTGGGTCAGTTTGAGGCCATCCCACTGCTGCTCAGGGTCGGATCAGGCACTGAGACAACTTTAAAGCACAGGCAGGGAGGGGTTAAAATTCTCTGAGGGAAAAATGGTTTTCAAAATATTTGAATTAACTTCTAAATGTTTTTAGAAGACAATACACAAATTTTTGAGACTAGGCCAAAATGTTCTTTAGTTCATATCTTCAGACTGATGCAGAATGATAATTGCAGGAGGTGAGTTACTGAACTGCAAACAAGTGAGGAGACTGCTGCTGTTCTGTAGTGCAGCCTGACAAAAATTACCTTTTTTTCCCCTTAGTGAAGAAATCTATAAATAGCAAATTATCTATTAGCAGGTGGGTTGTGAAATGACTTTATGAAGTATCAAAGACTCACACAGTGTATAAAAAAACCCCCAGGATTACAGAGTTCTCAAACAAAGTGACTTTGTTTTCCATGAGCAGATGCAAATCTGCTTCTAAATCTGCTAATAGCATGGAAGCCCCACATAAACAAAGCTCTGTTTGAATGTTTTAGTATTTCAAAGTCTGTTACCCACAGAGCTGAAAATCTCTATCCAGCATCGGAGCTCTGTGATCCTCAGTCCTGTGCCTGTATTCAGTTGTATGTATTTGTTCTTGCTAATGGAGTATTAAAATATCCTAAATCCGTGCTAATGTCTCTGAGTCGTATTATGAGTTGTTCTAGGTTTTTTAAAATTCCTGATGAAGATAAAATGCAGTAGTTTGTTTATTTTATGATAACTTCATTCTGGGTTTAATTATTCATAAGATCACAACAAAAGGCAATATATTTTGCAAATATGACTGTTTAATAGTATGGCACTTCAGTAGAGCAATCTGATATTGGATCTTTAGGGAGGAATGAGTAACTCACTTTTATTTGAATTATAAATCATGTAGATTACTGCAATATAGATAGTTAAATTCTGCTCTATTCTCATGTTCCAGCAAGAGCAACAAATGTATTTCAGCACTTGGTAAAATGAATGGAGTTTCCACCGAGGGAGTGAATTAAAACTATGTTAAAATTTAACTGTTTTATAGCAGTGTGTTGTAATTATCTGGTACTGCATGTATTTCCTGCCAGTTTAACTGCATAGATCAACCCTCCAATGTCACAGAGCAACTCTTACACCTCATACAGCTTTCAGGACTCAAGGATATTTTAAGATTGTTAATGTGGTGTATAAAATGAAAGCATTGCAGAGCCTGAGGGCCATGTGCAGATTGTTACGGTGCCCTGGTGTGTGAGCAGGAGCTGGGCAGGGTGGGGGGGACACAAATGGCTTTGGTCATTAACCCCCCTGCACCTGCACGGGGCGGGGGCACAGCGGCTCCAGGTCTGGTTTGGGTTGTTTCACCCCGAAGGCTGGAGGAGAGCAAAGTGCCCCAAGTGTGGGCAGTAGGTGGATAGGATACAGCAAAATCCTATTTCACTGCAACCTGCAAATTTACATCTTTGCTGGAAAGCCACAGAGAGAAATGTGGGAACTAGAGCAGCATTCTGCATGTCCATCTCTCTTACTACATCTCGGTGCCAGTGTTTCACAGAGTCACTTATGTCTCCCAAACGCTCTCCATTGTGGTTTTAAGCCAGCTGAACCCTCCAGGGCTGGGACACTCTGTGCTAACCCAGCCTGTGTAGTGAGGGCACTGGTACAGCAGCATCCTGACTTACTAAACCAACTGGCATCAAGTGGCCAAGCATGATTCTTCAGGGAGTTTGTTCAGAGTTGTCAAATACGGAGTTTTCTTCAAACTGGTTATGTCATTTATAGCATTTAAAACTGTTAATTTCCTTCTGCTGTTCCCCCCTGAGAGACATCACCAGGTGATCAATTGTATCAAGATGTTTCAGGTATCACTTGTCTTTCTTTTTTTTTCCTTATAACCAAACAAAATGTGGAAAGAAAGGGAAAAACCTCACCCTGAACTATCATTATTTTAAAGATCTTCTCAATTAGGAAACAGAGTTAAACCCAATCCATTCCATGCAAAATAATCTAAAGAAATGTGTGTGTGTGTTTCATACAGGTTCCACGAAGGAACTGATCGAGAGCTGCTGTGGAGCCGGACAGCAGTGGGCCATAGACAACGGGGAGTGCACAGAAATCCCTGTAAGTGGCATGGATGGTGATATTTGCAGGTACGTAAGGTAAAACTGAACGTTTTCGGTTAACATAAAGAGCAGCCCTTGAGAAGGAATTCATGGGATGTCCAGGAGACTGGGAACTGTCATTCGTTGTCTAAATTATTGGTAGACTGGCAATACGTCATGGCAAATTAGAAGCCAGGATTTCCCTTTCCATTTGCCCAAAATCTAACCTCAACAAAAGCTTTTTAAGGTTTCTTTTTGTCTCCCCCGTGAGCAGAGCACAGATTTCTGTTTCCCCTGTTGGGCACATCTGTGGAGGCGCAGTTGAACAGGAGGGCAGAGCTCCCCCTCTGCGAGTGCTGAATGCAGCGATTGTCCGTGTGTTTAGGGATGTGTTCATTGCCCACTGTGAGCGGCCCCTGGTTCTGCTGGAGCGGGGAGCACGGGCCTGATCCTGCTGCTGGTGTGAGAGGGTGCCCGGCTCACTCTGCACAGCAGGAGAACAGGGATGGGTGCAGGGTAACACGGCCCCAGCGCTGCACGAGCTGCGCTTCGTCCCACTCCCTCCCCACCAGGCTGGGGCAGCCCTTGGGGAGGGATGAAGACAAACTTACTCCAGACTCACGTTCTCGAAGAGCGAGCCCGTCATTCAGAGCACTGAAAAACTTTGGCTTAATGACTTTCATCAAATTTAGTATCATTGCACCTTTCTGAAGTTGCTGGGAGATGAAAACCCTCCCCGCTGGGATCTGGCGTGACATAACTGACACGTACCAACTGTCTGTGAAGTAAAGGCAGATTAAAACATTCCAGCCCTGGCCTAAGTAGGTGCAAATCCAGTACATTAATCAGTTGCACCTGCACATCTGAGGCTGGTTTTAGATGAAAAAGCCAGATCCTAAATGTTTCGGTCCCTGTGAATCTGTTGGGATTTAAAGGAATAAGAGATCAGGGGTTCAATTATCTTACTTCTAAAATTTCAGCTGTGTCCCTGTTTTAAAGATTCAAGCCTGCCTATAAATATTATGTCCAAAGAAAAAGTTTAATATAAAAAATATTCAAGTATGTGGCCTCAGAGCCTGGAAATCAAGGACAAAAACTTGGTGCTGCCACTGAGGGATGTGCCAGTGAGCAGAGCTGGGGACCCTGCCCCTGTCCAGCCCCGGGGCACTGTCTGTGCTGGAACCCTGCAGCTCCCAAGAGTCTGCTCCAGCTCAGCTCACTGCCTGAAGATTGCAAGAAGTAGAATCCCAGAATGGTTTGGGTGGGAAGGACCTTAAAGCCCATCCCATCCCACCCCTGCCATGGGCAGGGACATCTCCCACCGTCCCCGGGTGCTCCAAGCCCTGTCCAGCCTGGCCTGGGGCACTGCCAGGGATGGGAATAGATAGAAAGTAGACACTAATTTCGAAAATCAGTTCCTGTTCTGCCAGGATAGTTCTCTGGACATGTTTGGGTGTTACAAGCGACCATCACCACGATGAAGGATTCATTTTCTCAGTTTGTGCAGATGAAGGAAGCCTGCCCCGTTCTGCTTTACATTGTTTATGTAGAGGTTGCGGACTGAGGTGTCTGTTGTTCCCAAATGCTCTTCTGGGGTGTTCAGGTGTTACAAACTTCATTGTTAAAGCTGCTTCTTGATGTGTCTTGATGTCTGGGCATTCAAGGAGCAGCCTGGCTGTCTCTGTGTGGTGACCAGCCACACTAACTGCAGGGTGGACACTGGGCTACAAGAGATCAGGTGCAGTGACTTGATGACTGAACTTAAAGCAAGTTACAGGAAATCTTTAGATAATCGGTGGATAGTCTGATATAAAAATACTTGCAGAGCTTGTACCACTGGCTGTGTCAGAAATAGGATGTTAGGCTAGATGAAATCTCATCTGACCCAGTATAGTGGTTTTTGTCTTCTAATTGGTGAGTTTTATCACCACAGAGCAGTGTTTATCTGGGTGCCATTTGCAGGAGCTGCCCCAGCACAGGCCTTGCTCTTTGCTGGCACCGTGTCCCAGTTAGAGACTCCCTCCAGTTTAATGCACTGACGTCAGTTCACTGGTTTGGACTCAGTAGCTCTTTCGCTGAAGCAGAAGTGTTCTGAATCTTCTTCAAAACTCATTTATCTGCTCTGCAAAGAGTAGGTTTGTGAAACAAACAAACCAAGAGAACGTGGTTGATGCTGTTGCTTCCCAGTTCAATTTCCGGTGATAGAGGAGCTCAAACCGAGCTCTGCTGATAAGTGAAAAATACTAAAATAAAGAATGGCCAATGATACTCCAGCACTCCAGGAATTTCTCCTAAGTGCCCCATTTCAGAAGAACATGTCTGTAGAGATTTCAGTGTTTAAATACAGAAAACGCTTTGCACATACAAGAATGCATCTAAGAGCATTTGTTCATTTTTTTTGAACAATGATAACTTTCAGTTGTTTGGGTTTTTTTTCAACTTAATGCCCCATTTCCCAGTTTCACCTCTCTTGTGCTGTCCAGCATAAAAACATTAATGTAAAGGTGACACTTGGCCATTGGTATTGGAAAAGCAGCCAAGTGTCTGTCACTGCCTGGTTTCTGCTGGGATAAGAGACATTTCCCTTTCCTTTTTTTTATCTGAATTGCCCAATCTACAGGTGCCCCCGAGCCTCCTTTTCTGCAGGCCGAGCCCCCCCAGCTCCCTCAGCTGCTCCTGGTGCTCCAGCCCCTTCCCTGGACACTCTCCAGCCCCTCAATGTCCTTCTTGTCCCGAGGGGCCCAGAAGTGACCCCGAGTCTGAGGTCCCTGAGCAGTGCCAGCGCGGGGGACGGGCGCTGCCCGGGTGGGACAGCCCGGGTGGGACAGCCCGGGTGCCAGGGGGTGTCCCAGGGCGTGCCAGGGAGCCCGTGGGCCGTGTGACGTGCGGTGGCTTGGCCCTGCAGGATCGCCCAGAAGCAGTGCTGCGTGTCCGCCGTGAGGGAGAACAGCTGCCTGGCCGGGATGGTCGCTGCCAAGGAGGGGGACGCCTGCGGCCCCGAGGAGAGCGATCCCTGCGCGGGCGCGTCCTACAAGGTGAGCTCCTCGGGTGCTCCTGGGGCGTGCCGGGTGTCCTCGCTGCCTGCCCTCGGCAGCAATTTATCCACGCACAGGGAAGGTGAAGCTGCGGGAATGTGGCAGGGAAATGGTGCTGCTGGCATCTAAGTTTGCGGCCCCTCTCTTAAAACCTCACAGTGACGTTGGTTTGAATTATTGCCACCTCCACTCTGTAGACCTAACTGGCTGTATTGCTTGTGCTTGCTCGCTTTGGAAGTAGTTGAGAAGTCCATTTTAGTTTTTATATCTATAGTGTAGAGGAATTTAGGAAATGATGGGGCAAAACTTAATTGAAGATACAATGTGAAACCCATTACTGGACAGTTTGCTTGGCTCCAGTGTTGAATTGTGGCCTTCTTTCCCAGTTCTACACAATGCTGCACTAGAGGAACAAGCGTTTAGATGATGATGGAAGCTTTTGTTCATAAATAAAGGCAAACCATTAACAGACAGCACAAATCACAAATCCTGAGCCACAGCCTCCGCTTAGATAAATGAGATTTGCTTTATGAGAATCAGTGGAGCCAAACCAATTTAAACCAGTTTGAAGATTCAGCAGCTCGCTTGTCTTGTTTTCACCAGAGCACTGCCTTTCAGAATTCATTTCCCTCTGATCATGATTTACATAGCCGTAGCTCAGCTTAAGTGCAGCTTCCGTCGGCTCAGCAGGAACCTGATTAGATCTATCTGTTCCTGTACATCGGAGATTCTCACAGAGAATTGTTCTCTGGAAGAGCAGAGAACGTGGACACCCAGTGCAGAGTGTGAGGTTTAATTAGCTGTGCTGATTTGTCATCTTCAGAACTGTTATTACTTTGGGTCTGAAGCCTATCGTTAGAGTAAAGAGAGAATTTGTGCATTTGGGAGAAGACATTAATATGTCTGAAATGTGACAGAATTGTTGTTCTTAGGTTTCCACCGGGGGTCGTTTGCATGCCAGGCAGAGCCAGGCTGTGCAGTCGGTCCGAGTGCACATGCCATTCTTCAGGCAGAGGTGGGGACGGAGAACTCCATCATTCCTGTCTGAGCTGAAACCAGTGACAAAATACTCTTGTGGAGCGGTTCCTCATGCCAGTTCCAATTGGATTTTTCCTTTAAGATAAACCATCTGAGGCAGTAAAATTACTGAACAGCTTTGCTCACCTATTTAGCTTGTTTAGCTCTTGAGTCATTGCAGCTGCTGCTTGGAAAACAATCAATAAATATTGAGACTGTTGAGACTGTATTGCTTTAGCATTACAGTATGTACTGTTGTAATACAAAATAATCCAACTTTGTATTGCTTTGTATTACAAGAAAGGTTTTCTAATTTGATTGTGGTTAAACATTGTTTCAGAGGTGATGTGGCAGAAGATGCTGACAGCCCTTAGTGGTGTTTCCCCTGATCTGTCTGCTCTCAGTAACTGCCGCGGCGTAAATCGAAAAAGTTTGTCTGGAATGTGGAAAGATTCATTAATTTCCCCAAAAAACCAGCAAGATATTTACACTGTCCTGCCAAAAGCCAGGGTTTTACCTCCAGGTTACAAACCTTTGTAGGTCTTCAGGCACTTTAGGTGTGGGGTCCTTCCTTTTGCTTCAAGGAGAAGGCGGCAGTGCTGGTTTTTCAGATCCAGGGGTTCAGCCCGTGCTCAGTCAACCTAACCTTAGGGTGCTGTAATTGTTATTTACTTATTTCATTGTTATTGATACAAAAAGCACGTGCTTGGGGATTTTTCCCATCATGGTAAATCCAATCATGCAGGATTCCAGCAAAGATAGTTTTGAGGCGAATGCAGAAAGCTGTGAACCAAAGAATGGTTCTCGAGGCCTTTCTTAAAAACAGTCATCTTTGCTATTAAATCACTTGTAGGATTCCTGGGAAGTTCAAAAAGCAGCTAGCAAGAAGGCTGAGGCATTGCAATTTTTGCGTTTTAGAAGGAACTTTTCAACGAACAAGTTTTTCCACTGGAAAATGAGACAGTTTTGTTCACCTGGAAAATATGTGAGCCCAAAGATGTATGACTGATTTAATACTCTCTGTCATGCCTGCACATGGGATAAATTGTGAATCAAACCATGACTGAAAGAAGCCAGGGTCTTCAAGGCAAATATTGCATATTTTACAGTACTTCAGTAGAAGCATGTATTATCTTGGACTTCTTCTATTTTGTGTATTGAAGGTGACAAAACTCAGCTAAAACTAAAAAAAAATGCAGAAAATAGAAATTTTTTTTTCATAAAATTTTGAATTTAAGGGTTCTGGATTTGGGGAGGATGGAGAGAGGAGTTTTCCCTTTTCTAGCATGACCACAATTCATTATTGCTAGATTTTTTTTTTTTTAATACTTCTTTTGAAAAGATGATTTAGCCTATTTAGCAAGCAAAATAATTCATCCTCTTCAAGGCCCATGCTGTAAATTTTACACAAATGTATTTGGGCACGTGAAGGCAGCTCCTCGTGGCTGTGCATATTTGCAAATGTGAGTAACGTCTGCTGTTTGTGATGTTTGGGGATTTTTCAGATTAGGAAGCAGGGCCATAAAACACGAGCTGCAGCCACCAGGACTGGCTGAGCACGCAGGGCTGCGCGCTGAGGGCCAGGCGCCCACGGAACCCCAGCGCTGTCCTGAGAAAAGGGACTTGGCAGAAGAGCACTGAGCTGGCAGCGGATGCACTTCCCCGCTGGAGACGGGCTCTGGTTCGGTGGCAGTGCCCACCTGGGATTTCTAAAGAGGGAAGGTGATCCCTCCCCGTTCCCATACCCCTGCAGCCCGTACAGCGCTGCCTCTCGTGCCTGCCCAGCCCAGGGATCTCCCTCCTGGGAGCGGGGAGCACAGCGGGGTTTGCTGCTTTCTGCTGACACAGCTCCTGCTGCCAGCTCGAATCCTGCCCTTCGTTTCCCGTGCCCGACACCTTCTCACAGGGTGAGTTCTGGGACTGACTGAAGTTGTCTCTCTGGTTCGGAGAGGCTGTGGCAGTGTAGCTGAAACTCTCAGTGAGTGGATGACCGTGAAAGGAGCTGCAGAGGGAAAGAGACTCTGTGCTCTTCTGTCAGAGAAACAGACGTTATTTATAGCTAAAACACATAAACAAATAAATAAATAGATTAAGGGTGAGAGGACACTTAAATTCAAATCCACACGGGCATCTCCAGCTCAGGTGTGACCCCTGTTGTCTCTGCAGCAGAGACTCGCAGCTCCTCAGCCTCCCTGCTCGGTGAGGTACCCACTATGCACCCGCAGTGGGGGCTTTTTGAATTTGCCATCATTTATCTGATGCACTTTTGTGGCCTGACTGTGCAGCAGATTTGTCTGTGGCTGAGTAAAGCACCACACAGTTTTTGTCTGCCACCTGCAGCACAGCAAGCTGCAAGAGGTGGGAGATCAGTGTGTCGGCGAAGCTGCTGCTGTTTGGATGCTCTCAGGAAGGAAGAGGGAGGCAAATAACTCATAAAATACACCCTGGCCTCCCTCCAGCCGCTGTCTCAGCAGGATGCTGTCCAGCACAGCCAGGTAATGAAAGGTCAGAGTGGGTTTGCAGGGCAGCAGTGCAGAGAGGAGAATCTTTTCTGACACCTGACAGGGCTCAGATGCTGCTGACCGTCTTGTCCATGCGAGGTATTTCCCATTCCTGTTGCATTGCTTCAGGCTGGCCGTGTTTTGAGCTCTAATGCAGAGGTGCAGATCCGTGTTATTTTGTTTATAATTTTTGCTCGTACTGCACACAAACAAGGCCTGTGAGCAAGAGCTGGGAGGAGCTGATGTGCAGCACCCCTCCTTCCTGACGCGTGGAGTTGCTGACATCGCTGGCACAGCCAGACTTTGTGTTTGTTGTGGCTGCTGTTGGCCCGTTGGTGCAGAATGGCAAAAACAAGCACAAGTAAAGCTTTGACATTTGCAACTGCCCAAACTCCAAATGTTTTTCCAGATGCTCCACTGCTTAGGAAAGTGCAGATCAGTTCCAGGTGTGTGCAGGCTCATCCCTGAAGCTGTGTTAAAGCACAGAACAGAATTGTTAAGGTGGGAAAAGACCTCCAAGATCATCAAGTGCAACTGTAAACCCAGCACCAGCACCCTGTTCACCACTAAACTGTGTCCTCAAGTGTCACATCCACACATTTTTTGAACGCTTCCAGGGATGGGGACTCCACCACTGCCCTGGCAGCTCGTTCAGTGCTTGCAAACGCTCGCTGCTGAGAGTCCCCTTGTTTTGCAGCAATGCTGTGACTGCTGCAGCCTGGGCCTGCGGCTGAGGAGCGAGGGGAAAACCTGCGAGTCCAACATCAACCTGGGCTACCCCTGCAGCCACGTGATGCTGTCCTGCTGTGAAGGGGGGGATCACTTCATCCATCCCGAGATCAAGCGGCATCCTGAGCCTCTGCCAACAGTGACCCCCGAGAAGGGTGAGTGTCCATATGTACCTGGGGGACACTGCAGGGTGAGTGTCCATGTGTGCCTGGGGACACTGCAGGGTGAGTGTCCTGGGGGTCTGTACCTGGGGGACACTGCAGGGTGAGTGTCCATGTGTGCCTGGGGACACTGCAGGGTGAGTGTCCGTGTGTGCCTGGGGGACACTGCAGGGTGAGTGTCCATGTGTGCCTGGGGACACTGCAGGGTCAGTGTCTGTCTGTGCCTGGGGACACTGCAGGGTGAGTGTCCATGTGTGCCTGGGGACACTGCAGACAAGGGCTCTGTGTCCCACGGGCGGTCAGGGAGGTGCTGGAAGGAGCAGTGCAGCAGGAGCACAGCTGCTTTCCTCTCAGATCAAGTACAGATTGCCTTGTTCCTAAAGCAGCTTGGAAAAGGCAAAGAACACGTGGATGTTCCTGATCCTTAAATACACCTTCTTTAGCAGTTTGGTTTCTTGTTTGCTTTCCCTCCCGAGTCACACAGTCCAGAGCCCTGGGTAAGAAGTGAATTGAAGCTGCCTTTGGGCAGGAGCGATCCTGAAAGATTCTGCATAAAGCAAAGGATCAGTTTAGTCCAGTCAAAGTAATCCCACGGATTATGGTATCAGTGAAACATGCTGGGAGTAGATTTCATCCTGTGCTGCTGAACATCAGGGCAGCTTTCTCACAGCACACTCTGGAGAAGCCCCAGAGCACTGCAAGTTTGTTTTCACTCTTTAAAGGGTCAAACATAGCGATGCTGAGGAGCTAAACCAAATCCTGCAGCTGAAGAGGCCTGACAAAGGGAATGTGGCGAATCTGGAGCTTGGACAGCCATGTTCCTCCCCCAGCCTTAGATCCCATTCCCCCCAGCATCACTCTGTGCCCCTCTGTCACCCATGAGTTCCCTGGTAACCTCCTGTATATGCTGGGGTGCAGTTATGGTCCATTCTCTTCTCATGAGCTAATTGTGTTTTCTCTCTCACCAACAAGTGGAAGGGTTTGTTTCTATCCAGCTGAGACCTCACTGAGCAAGGAACTTTGCCTGTGTGTGTTCAGGAAAAGCTGACTGAGAAACTGCTTCACTTAGGAATTAATTGTAATGTCACAGAAAGTCTTGTCAGCCTTGGTCAGGACTGGAAGCAGGTGGGGCTTTGGCTGGTGTTGGAGGGCAGTGGGAAGGACAGCCATGTCACTGCTCAGTGGCTCCCAGGCTGCTGGTAATGCTAATACAGGAGCCAACAAACTGTGGTGTTGGAAAGAATTTCCAAACCAGCTGGATAACTTCTCCTGAAATTGGGAATTCAGTGTGGGGTCAGTTTCAGATGGGGCTTCAGCACAGCAGCTTATTTCAAATGTCAGTAGGAACGGGGTTGGCACTCATGTGACAGGTGAGCTTGTGACCTCCCCTGGGAGTGTTTCTCAGTGGCTCTGTGCAATTTCTGTCCCCCCAGCCTCAGGGAAGGGGGAGCTGGACCTCCAGCACAGTGGTGTTATCTCCAGGACGGGTTCCTTTGTTCTCATCCTCGCAGTAGCTGTGCTGGGCAGATCTGACTTGCCCTGGCATTTGTGTGACCACGGTGCCACTGGGCAGACCCCGTCCAGTGCCAGAGCAGCTGCCAGAGACGTTCTGTTGTAGTTTCAGAGAGGGAGGATCACCACGAAGCCTTGTCCATCAGCAGCGAGGCTGAGCTGTCCAATAGCCTGCCTGGAGATGACCTGGATGAGTGCCTGCTCTACGGGGGCGAGCTCTGCCAGCACCTGTGCATCAACACCGTGGGCTCCTACAAGTGCTCGTGTTTCCCAGAGTTCACTCTGCAGGATGACGGCACCAGCTGCTCTCCAGGTGAGAAAGGGGGCACGAAGGGCAGCATCTTTGTGCCTCCTGCGCTCATCTACCAGCTTTCCTTTAGTTTCTCTGCAGTTTCTCTGAGGGTTTTTAATGAGTGTTGATGCATGGACATGTTCTGTAGAAATTGTAAAGCGTAAAGAAAAATAATAATTTAGGAAACTTAATTATGCCTTATTTTTGAGTTTGGTGGCGTGAGAAAAGAGTGGCGTTTCATATGTTCAAACCAAGAGCGTTTGCACTTTTCAGAAGAGGATTTGTAGAGATTTTTAAAGAAATACCTTTTCTTCTCAGAGTAATTTTGTATTTCACAGTTAGGTTTTCTTTAGATAAACTTAACTCAATTCAGACAGACAGCATTGCTTCCTGAGCTTTGATTTTTATCTAAAATCATTAACATCCTTCAGTGATAACAAACTCTAAGTTTATCTAATGTGGTGGAAGTCTGGAAAAGAAAGTCTATTGTGTTGTAATTGTTTTGATGTGTGGAGTTCTCCAATGGCAAGATTTCAAATCAGATAACTCCCAAAGTTGAAACCTCATATTAGTTACAAGTGCTTTCTGTTATTTAACAAGCAAAACCAGTGTTCCTATCCAATGACATGATTCCTTAGGCTTCTGATACTCTGCCCAAGCCAAACAATGAGCATTCTGTGTGTCATCCTTCTCAGAGTGGCGTTATAGCATTTACCTCAGAAATGCATTTGATGTTCCTGTGGCAGCTGTCTGCTCCGTTTGTGTTAAAATTCTGGAAACGGAACCTAATCCAAAAGAGGCAAAGAAAAGTTCTTATTTTAGCACTGCAAAATTTGGCCTGATTGCTCACCTGGAGCGTGTTTGTGGTTTTGCTTTGCTTTGCTTCTCCCAGCACTGCCTCGGCTGAGGTTCTGGGCGAAGCATCTTGTGATCCGGGCAGTCCCGTTCCTGCAGGACCGTGGGGCTCAGGGCTGTGCCCAGAGGGGTTTGCAGAGCTCAGCTGGGGAGGGGGCTTGTCACGAGGGCAGGGGACACACGTGGGACCTCCGAGGTGCATGGCAGGGCCGGGGCAGGGAGGGCTGGTGCTGTCATTGCTGTGCCAGGCTGAGCGAGGGTCACGGAGGTGGCTGGGGACCTCAGTGGCTTTGCTTGGCTGAGCCTCACGTGGCACAGGGGCCTTCCAGTTCTCCTTTTCCTCTGCGTCCGTGCACAACCCGGGCATTCCCGGGGAAATCGCTCAGGCTTTGCCACGAGCAGGTGACTTTGTTTGTCTCTGTGCCACAGCCCGCTGTGTGTCTGTGCTGGCTTCATTTGGTTAAGGAAATCACTCTTCCCACCCCCCAAACCTGCACTGCCATCGCCCTGAGTCATTGAAGGCTGTCACCGTTTGGGGGCTCACACTTTGCTCCAGGTGACATTGACCTCAGTGGGAACAGGACACATCCCTCTTAAGGGAGAATTTGGTCCTATGGATCCAGGCTTCTGTTTTGGTCATACTGATAAACTGGGTTACTCTTATTGCTGTAACAGAGCTCCTGTTTTTCTGATACCTTTAACATTACTGTCTGTTGAAAATATTAGTGGCAGACAGCAGCTGTCATGTTTTCCACTTGGCTGTACAAAAGTCATTCCAAAGTATCCTGTGCTTGTGAAGATGAGTGTTTGTTGTTTGTCTGTGTTGAAATAGGATGGACAGAATAAGGTCAAAGGCTTGTTTTGGGTTTGGGATTTTTTTTCCATCAAATACCAAATGAAAGACAGCCACTGTATTTAAAATACAGCAAATGTTTTAAAAATAAAATTAGCACTTTCTGGTTTATTCAGACATTGCCACACTTTACAGAATTTATTGTCAGCCAGGCTCTCTGATCTCTATCCATGATGTTTGTTTCCTCCTCCAAACTGTGGTGGAGTGGGATGAATGGGATCTCCCCTTGCTGTGGGGTGTCTGGTGGAGCTGCTGCTGTCCCTGATCCTCCCTTGCCTTACAGATCCTGACAGAGGACAGGTGACCAGGCTGGAAGCCGAAGCCACCATCCCTCCAGTAGCTTCTCCCTCCCAGCCCATCCTCGTGGTGTCCTTGCAGGAAGAGCAGGACAAGTGCAAAGGTAGGTTGGAGGTGTCAGCTGCAGAGGCAGGCGAGCGAGGAACGTTCAGAGACAGAGCAAAACTCCACTCCTCCCTTCACCAGGCTGATTTCAGCGCACAGCTTTAATTTGTTACCGCTGGCACGAGGCTGAGGAATTGTCAGGGGAAACCCGAGGGAGAAATTTGAGGCTGCTCTCTGCTTTCAGGGCTGCTGCCCAGCTGCTCCTCAGCGTGGGGTGGGCAGCGCAGCTGCGCAGGGGGATGCGGGCGGCGCAGGTAGGAGCGGCCAGGCGTGTCCGTGTGCAGCAGGAGGGCTGGGAGCAGTGCTGAGGGCTGCCTGGACAGCTTGGTTACAGACTGGTTCCCCGCTGAACCGGGCCAGTGCCTGGCTGACCTGGCAGCGTGTGACCGCAGCCGGCCCGTGCCGGGGCCCTGACGTATTCTGCAATTCTGTGTTGGCAGATAACGGCCCCTGCAAGCACCTCTGCAACGTCGTGGCAGGAGATGCTGTGTGCTCCTGCATGGCTGGCTACACGCTCATGGCTGACGGGGTTTCCTGTGAAGGTGAGTGCTTTGGGCTCCCCACAGAGACGAGGTTAAATGTTTGTGTACCTCGCAGCCCTGGGCGCTCCTCATTTCCAGAGCTGTGGGTTGTCAGCAGCGAGGCTGTTTGGCAGAAGGTGCCCCAGTTCTGCCTCACAGGTGCCTCCTGCAGCACAGCGTGCCTGTTACCTGGCGAGGTGGAGGCAGGCCTGGACTGGTGCTCTTTTCCTCTGACGCTGCAGGCTTGTTTTTAGCCCCTTTGGTTTCTCTTCCCGCTCAGGTTCCTCCCCAGGGTGCACAGCTCTGGACACGCAGCTGGGAACGGGAGCAGCAAGCAGGACTTGGGCACCTTTGCTGTCCTGGGGCACCCCCGGAGCACAGCTCTGCCCTGGCATCTGCTCTGTTTGGTTTAATCTCCTCTTCCCGTGGAAATCTGAGCTCAGGGGGGCTTCACAGCTGAGGCAGGATGTGCCATGGGAGCTGGGCCGGCTCCAGGTGTTGCACCTGATGCTGGAGCTCTGGCCTGCAGTGATGAGCAGTGAATTCCAGAGCTGCATCATGACCATTCACATGATAGAAATTTTAAATGGACGTTCTTGAGTAGTGACAAAGGATATGTTTGCCCAGGGAGGCTTTGGGGGTCAGAAGCAATGCCCTGTGACATACCTTAATTATAAATCCCTAAGTATGGGAGCAGTAACAGTGAAATGCAAGCAGGAGCTCCCAATGCCCAGAATTGCTCACAAATGATCCACATCGCTCTTAATCTTAGATCTTATTGAATAACAAATCATTTTCATGAAATTCCAGACAGTCTGTGAAGAAAATGGGATTTTAATATCACCAGATGAAATATTCACAGTGCACTGCTTACTCAAGTGTGGTGGAAGCTAATTTGATTAATTAATGTCAGAATCAAAAGGGGCATTTCAAGGCAATAGTTTTCCTACAGGAAATGAAAAAATTTGTATTTGTCAGTGGAAGCAGTGAGTTTAAACGTTAGCAAGGGACATTTATAATCTGTGCTGAAGTCAGGATCTTATGGTGAGGGGGGTGCACTGGAACAGGTTTCCTTCAAGGGGTGTGCACTGTCTCTGTGTGACTGCCTGCCTGCTCTTAAGGGTATTTCTTTCTGGAATGGCAAAAGCACAGGAGTGTGAGCAAGGACTGGCTGGTCTCCGAGGGTTTATTCCAGCCCTGTTTTCAGTGTAACACTGCATGTATTACAGCCTGCTGCTGATGTGGAAGCTCCAGCACACTTCATCTCGGCATCTCCGGCGTGAAAGAAATGTTGTTTCATTTCAGGAACTGTTCTAATGGAGTTCTGTTTTTCCCTTTTGGCTGCCACGTGCTGCTGTAGATTTGGATGAGTGCCTCACAGGTGCTCAGGCTTGTTCCAGCGGACAATTATGTGTGAACACTCTGGGATCATTCTCCTGTGTCAGCCACAGTGGGATGTGTGCAGAGGGCTTTATTCTCAACAGGCATAGGAGATGTGTTGGTAAGACGAGAGGCGCTCACCGCAGCACCATAACCCCCCCTCTCCGCGCCATCCGTGCTCCAGGCTCCCCGGCCATCTCCGCCCGCGACATTTCAGAGCCGCTCCGTCAAAACACGTGTGCACCATTTGCTCAGCCCCCACCTCATGTGCTGTTCGGCTTTCTCCCCGGCCATACGTTCTCAGGGTGCAGACCCCGCGTGCTGAGGCCCCGCAGCTGCGGTGGCCACAGCAGCACCGGCGGCTGCAGACCGAGCTGAGGGCACAGAGCAGCTGATCTCGGCTCAGTGCTGCCGAGCTCCAGATGCCACCAAACAACAGAACTTCAGAAATACAGCTCAACAATCCCCTTCAGTCTGGGCACTGGAAAAGATCCAATCCAAAGGGAGGGCATTTTAAAATTCACACGAGTCCTTTGTTGATTCTGGCACGAATTTCTTCGTGTAAAAGTCAGGGATGCATTGTAATTCTGCTGGATCATCCCTGCTGTTTGAGTTCATGTAAGAAACCGATCAGTTTTTACAAGTGTATTTATGAGGATTTAATTTGCTTCCGGCAGCCGGGGCCTCAGCTTATGAAACAGTTTCTTTTTTGGGTACTTTTCTGGAGGCTGGGTTCGGAGGCAGCCGCAGTGCTGCCTGGAGAAACGGAGCACCTGGAGACCTCCAGTCATCCACGGAAGCACCAGTGCCTGTGACTGTCATGTCCTGTGTGAATGCAGTGCCTTCTCCACCCCTGTCCTCCTCCCTTCATTTATGACACTGTTTTTGTGACCACCACAGCTTTGGTTTTGTTCCTGTCTTTAAAGCTCTGTGATCTCATCTGATTAATAAGCACCATGTGGCATTTGGGCATGAGCAGGAAAACTTCTGCAGTGTCAGAATCCAGAGAAGAACTGTGATTTACCACCTTTTGGGTGTTCCTTAAATTGTCAACTTCGGATTTTGATTTTTTAATTATTATTATTAATATTTATTTTGAAATCAGAGGCAGGGGTAAGAATGGAAAACTAATGAAATGATTTGGTTTCAATGAAATGGCTGAGAGAACAGCACTGGAAGGAAGGAGCCTTTTATGAGACAGTTCAGCCTGAGCTGAGGCTGGTGCTGGAGGTGCCCAGGGGCTGCCCAGGATGTGCCCAGAGCCTGCTGCAGGCACCACGGTCCTGCATGGGAGCCTGGCAGCCCCAGGAACTGCCCCTCCTTGGGCTCTGCTCCTGAGTCTCACCACTGAATCCCCGATGTTTCCCCTGGACTGTGCAGGAAGGATGGATCTGTCCTTTTCCACCTCTCCCAGGAGTGTTCTGAACCAGAGCCTGTGTGTCTGCAGCTTTGGCAGGAGCTGCCGTGGCAGGAGCCAGGAGCTTCCTTTGATTGGCGTTCTCCCCCTGCCCCGTGGCATCAGAACAGCTCGATTATGGCTGGTACAAGATAAACCTCAGGCACTGCTCGTGAAGGCAAAGACACAGCTCTCACTGGGGAAGCTGAAAGACCCCCTTCTCCCTCACTAAACACCAAACCTCTGTGTTCCTCTCCTGCAGGGCAGTTTTTACACGAATCCTTTTAAATAATCTAAAAAACTTTGACAATTCTCTTCCTTTTTTTTTGTGTGCTCCCTACTCCCATCCAGCTCTGCTCCGTGTGTGGTGCCAGGAGAACATTTGCCGTGTTTAACATTTTTTCCTACTTTTGTAGTCCAAGGGGAAAGCCACAGGCGTACTGTGGTTTGTGTTTTGCTCCCTGCCTCCTTCTCCTGGGGTATCCTTTTCCAGCCTAACTGCTTTTGTGCTCCACCTTGGGCTGTCTCAAACACCAGGAGAAAACCTTTGGTAATTTGTTTGCAAGTTCGTGTTGGTTCAGTGGTGTTACTCTTTGCGTATTTTAGGGACGGGAGGAACAATCCTTGCACAGCAGCAAAAGCAGCTGATCATCTTTGATGTGCGGAATTTCCTTTAGCCAAACGTGGGGGATTAGAACTCCAGGTGCATTCGGGAGCAGATACCCAGCATTCCCCAGAGGCGGCCGTGCACGAAGAGGAGGCAGCAGCTGTTCAAACAGCTCTCACGCAGCACCCCTGTGTCACTTGGAGCCCACGCTGAAATGGCTTTGGGCTGAGAGCTCCGTGCTCTCCAGAGATAAGAGCCAGGCTGGGTGTTGTTAACGGGGATTGCTTTCCTGGTGACCTTCAGGCAAAGTCATTCCCAGCACCCCCGTGCTCCCTGGCTGCTCTGCTCCTTTCCCTGCTACTCCCACCTGGGTTTCCCTGCTGGCAGGGAGCAGTAGGTGGTCACTTTATTCCTGGACCTGCGCGGGAGCGCGGGGTGGGTGGCTGCAAAGGAACAGAGTGCCTGCACTGCGCACACGTGTCCCGTAAAACAAACAGAGCTGAGGCGATTTGAGGAGAAAAAAGTAATGAGAAACTGCAGATGCAGGACAAGAAAAGTCTCCATTTCGCTTTTTTATAGAGGGTGCACCAGAATTAGTTTCTGGTGTCAAAGTGCACGTTGAAATAAATAGCACTAGGTAAATGTTGATACTCCTCTGCAAAAATGGCAGCTCTTGGGTGCAGCAGATGTGCTCAGAGATCGTGTGTGTGTTGCTGTTTGCAGCAACAGTTCTGGGGAGAAAAAAGAGCTATTACATGATTACATTTCATTCTGGGCTTTGCTGACATAAAGTGAGGAATGTTGCTGCCACACACATAGACTGAGCAGATTCCTCTAAAATTAACTGTGTGACTTGTTTCCAGTGTAGCACTGAAGCATTCTTCCTCTTTTTCTTGTTTTTTAAAGTAAATACCACCTTACCCTACCTCACAGTCTTAGCTGGGTTGGATGAGTGCTACAGCTGGTGCAGCGTTGGGATGAACTGTGTTTCAGGCTGAAAACATGACTCCTGTTATTCCTAGTGCTCTGTCAAGCATCTTACTGCCTGTGGAGTTGGCTTCCAGGACTGAAGGGAGACAGGTCGTGGGCACTCTGGCTTTTACAGTGCGTTTGGGAATTTGTTTAGAAAAAGGACGAGAAAAGGGCGTGTTTGCATAGTGAGCTGAACAGGGCACTCCGCTGGGCTGGCAGCTGGCCCCATGGCACACACAGAGGCTCCTGCCCTGACACTGGACAGGCAGAGCAGAGCTTGGCATGGCCATGGCTCGGGGTTTCAGCCTTGCAGCCCAGCCCAGCTCACAGTCGGGCTTTAGCGCTTGTCAGTGCACAAAACTTCCACTGAAAGCAGGAATTCTGCGCTGTAATCTGCCAGTTTCCATCATTTTGGTTTCCTCAAATGTGTTCCAGCCAGGTCTGCATATTTTTTTCAAGTACTCAAGAGTTTTGAAAATTGAATCAAAAATATAGACAGAACATGAAATTATATTAGGTTTTTGTTTTCCTCTGTGAAATCACAACTTTTTTTTTTTTTTTTTTGCCTGTTACTTATATTCCACCTGCTAATCATGTGGAATGCCTCCTACCCTCTTTGGTTCCTATTTCAGGCAAACACTTTCTCTTTTGACATGGTGCTGGGCTGACTCAAGCTCATGAGCTGCAGTGTGATGCAGTTTGTTTATATGAGAGGCCTTTTTGTGGTTTGCAAGCACAGATAATCTCAGACCCGTGGTAGCAGGAAGTCTTGCACCGGTTTGGGTGCTGTTAAGTGGCCACTCATTGCTGGTCTTCTCTAAAATAAAATTTAAAAAACCCCCAAAATTATTAAAGAACTAAGTCCAAGTGGGTGAGAGGGATCTACCACAGCACCTTGTGTTCACCTCCCAGCACGTGAGGGGGTTTTGCCACCCCCACAGGATCACACTTGTGAAAATATCCCTCGCTCTAATGAATAGAAGCTGGGAAACTGCACAAGCATTAGGGGATGTAACCCTGTAGGACCTTTGGGGCGGGCAAGGACCTGCCCCTCAGTGGAGGAGCTCAGACTTTGGGTGGGACAGGTGGAAGGAGATCAGGGTGCTGGCCAGGACCTTGCTGTGGGTTAGCCAGCTGCTTTGGAAAGCAAGGCCACAGCATGTGAGGAGTAGCAGTGGCAAAGAGAGAGAAAACAAAAGGAATAATGTAATATTATATTATAAACTAAGTGAGAAGTGCAATGGAACCAAGCTCATACAGGTCTTGCAAAACTCAGTGCACATCACCAGTTACCCGAGCCCACCAGGAACTGCAGTTTTTTGGTGCTCCTCTTCACTTCTCTGCTGGAAAACCAGCTGACACGTTTTTTAAGACAAAAATCTTTTCAAATGGCTCTTCCTGTTTTCATGCTCCACAGGAGAAGTCATATATCTGATGTACTTATCTGAGAATGGGGTTCTACAGCCAAAATGAAAGTCTGATTTAAACAATACTTGCTTTATTGTGCAGTATGAAAACAGCTTCATGCTCAGAGCAGCCAGAGGACTGGTAATGGTTCTGGTCACATTTGGCTTTTGTTAGCTCCAGCAGTTCCTAGCTTTATATAGAACTGTGAACGTGTGAGGCTTTGTGGAGATTGGCAAGAAAGTTTTTCTTCTCAGTCTCTGCCCCTTTTTGTTGCTTCTAAGTATTTGCCCATCGTGCTGTTCTAGCTTTCATTATTAACAAAAGCAAAACCTGAATTTGAGATGATTTCATCCAAGCCTATAATTTTAAAGGTGTTTCATATTCCTTTCCTAATTGTCCCACACTCTGCAATCTTGTGTTCAAGTGATTTTTTTAAAAGAACTTTTCCAGTACTCCACCTGCTGAAATCAAATCTCTTTAAAGCTCTAAATACCAATTTACAAACTTGATTGAGCCGTCAGGGTTCCTCTCTCCATGAGTCCCTGCATGTCCGGTCCCAGGGGTGCATTCCTTAGGGAACAGGCCTGAGCATGACCTGGCCCAGCGGGGCAGCCTCAGCTCCCATCCCTGGGGCAGGGCCACCCCAGCAGCCCCTGGCCTCAGCCCCTGAGGCAGCAGGACCGGGCAGTGCCTGGGCTGTGGAAATCTGGTGGGGAGCAAGGAGCATTGATCACTTCGGCATTTGCTTGTCCAGGAGTTCCCATCCCTTCACCCCCAGCTGGTCATCAGTCCTCTGCCCACCCTGCCTTCGCTCAGTCCTGCCCATCCCTGTGCCCAGCGCCCGCCCCATCCCCGTGGCATTTGGGAAGAGGGGAGGAGAAGGAAATCTCCCTGTGGTTTGTGTCTCTTCAGTTACTCTGTGCTGACCAAAGACCCTGGGATAGAACCATCTTCCATCAGAGCACCGCAGCAAAGCCTGCGCTGACTGTCTTCCATCTGAGCTTTCCACTCCTTCCACAAGAGCAGGAAGAGGGAGATGCCTGGGTACCCTGTGGCACTGATCTGTTCCCTCTCTCTCGCAGACATCAACGAGTGTGTGACAGAGAGACACACGTGCCAGAGGAGAGAGCACTGTGTCAACACCATGGGCTCGTTCCGCTGCCTGCAGGAGCTGAGCTGCGAGCCCGGCCACGAGCTCAGGGATGGCGAGTGCGTGGGTAAGGACAGTGTTCTTCAGCTCTGGCACAAAGGGCAGGGACTGCAAGGCTTTTTGGCGTTGCTGCTCTGTGGTATCAGCGCTGCAGCTAAAAAAGGCTGCTCATCGTGGAGGTGTTGGGCTTTGCAGGCTCCTTCTGCGCCCTCACTTACCTGAAATGGTTTCCAGTGATAGCTGTAAATTACTTAGAAAATGGATGGCACTTTCTGAATTAGGATTTGCCCTGTTTTTAAGGCATTAGAGAGAGATCTCCCTGATGGAGGAATCGCCCTTAGCTCCTCTGCCTTGCTCAGCTGATGCTGTTGGCTGGTGATTCCAGCAAAAATTCCCAGCCTGAATGGATCACGGGGCTGACAGCCCTGTCCTTCCTGTGTTCTGCATTTATTTACATTTGACATTCACATGTAACCGTTTGGAAGGGCCATGGGGTTAAGAAGGTAGTCTCCATGCCCCCTCTCCTGGTCTCTGTAGGTGTCAGACAGAGAAGGGAACATCAGTGCTCACAGCAGCACGGGAGAAGCAGGGGACACGCGTGCCCTGCCTTCAGGGCAAGAGCCACTGTTGTTTACACCTGCACTTTTTACAGTTTCCTGACAGCTGGAGTCAGAGATGCCTCAGGAAAGAGCTTCGCTTTTGGCATAGAACATAAGGTTATAAAATAGAAATTATCAGAAACCTCCCTTTATAAACAGCTGTCATAAATAAAGCTGGGTTTACTTGAAGAGGCTGTTTTGTGAATGTCTTGTTCTGTTGTCTGATTCTAGAACATTTCTAACATTTATTACTTTACATTTCTAACATTTATTACATTCATTACATAATTCACTTTCTAGTCTTAAAGTTAGATTATAGAGGATTTTAAAATTCACAAATTGTTTTACAGTAGCCCGTGAATGAATGACCTATAAGAAATTTCAGAGCTACTCTGTGTAAAATTGCCTGCAGATAACTATTGAATTTGCAGAGGTTTATGAAACACTCAGTTCCACGTTTTTCTTTGTCTCAGTCTTTAACTATGGTAGGCAGACTTATTAATACAGTGCCTTGTGGGAGACTGGCAATGTTCCCTCGTGGCCTTAACATTTAACTCAGGGGTCGGAGTAGGAAGAGCAATCCAGCAGTTCTTCCCTTGGCTGCCTGGAGACCTGGGGGCTCCTCCATCCTGGACTTCCCTCTGTCTGTCTTTATCTTCTACTAAAGATATTCTTTGGGAACCAGCACATGTTAAAGCAACATCTGAAAATACTCCCAAGAGCTGAATTTCGAATGGATTTGTAGCTGAGTCTGCTCCAAGGTGGGGTTACTTCAGCTGGAAAACAGCAGCAGTGCCACTACACCACAGTTACTACAGAGCAGCTGGCTGGAAGTTTTGAAGTTTAAAACTTGCAGGAAGTGTTTTCAGTGTCTCTAGAAAGCAAGCACTGAGTTGGTGAGCAGAATCTGAGAAATAATTTCATATATGTAGTAAAAAATGAGAAAGCTGTGTTGGGCTCTGGCTGCAGAGTAAGAAAAAAAAGCAAAATTTGTTACTAAATTATTGCCTGATGCAGGTTTTCTCAGCACAGTTTTCAGAGTTGTGTAAGTGGGTTTTGTGTGTATATAAGTGTAAATATATATTTATATATTTATACACACACACACGCCTGCATGTCTGTGTGCACACGATGAAACCCCAGCCCTGTTCAGGCGAGGTGCCCCATCAGTATCAAATTCAGAGCAGGGAGGGTTTTACAGACCTGAATTCCTGAGGTATATGAGGAATAAGAGACTATTTTGCGTATGAAAGTCTGTGGTACATATTTTATTATGAGCATCTTATGCCTAGTTTTAATGTGGATCTTTAGGATTTTAAAACTGCAGATATTTTGGTATTTGTGGGTTGCAAGAGATGCTGTGGACGAGGGACCTGAATCAAATTTGCTGCAGGACCTGACAAGTCCTGAAGCGAATGTCCAAGAGCAAACACACTTTACCCTCAGGCTTCCCCCTGGTAACGTGTGTCTGCTTAAATAATGCCTCCTGATTTCCTGTCTGGAAGTTAGCTGGCCCTGCAGGCTGCTGGAATTTGGAGCTGAACTCACCCCAGTTTGGTGTTTTGCCGTGACTCGCAGATATCGACGAGTGCGCGAGAGGAACTCACAGCTGCAAGGTGAACTTCGTGTGCCAGAACACGGAGGGCTCCTTCTACTGCGAGTCGAAGCAGCGCTGCATGGACGGGTTCCTGCAGGACCCGGAGGGGAACTGCGTGGGTGAGTGTGGCAGCCCTGCCAGCTCCGGGGCCTTTCAGGGGCTGGGGACCGACCCCTTGCATGTGGAGTTTCCCTCAAACCCTGCTGTGAATTTAATGTCAGCACTGCTGTCTGTTTCGAGATGTGGGTGCTTGCACGTTGAATTTGAAAGTATTCCCACAGCAGACCTTGATCAGCCTTATCTTGGTAGCACAAGAAACTGAAGAAAAAGAAGTGACAGCTGAGAGAAAACAGACCAGAAGGGTTACACAGCATCTCTCACTGCTCTGTTCATTTCCTTCACCAGATATCAACGAATGCACATCTCTCCCTGAGCCCTGTAAGCCAGGATTCAACTGCATCAACACCGTGGGGTCCTACACGTGCCAGAGGAACATGCTGAGCTGCAGCAGAGGGTACCACTCCAACGAGGAGGGCACGCGCTGCGTCGGTGAGGGCAGGCTCGGGGCTGGGCAGGGGCTCTCTCAGGGGAAAAGGTGTATTTCACTTCTAAAGAGATGTTTGGAGTTAGCTCCAGGTTCCCAAATGTGTTTGAGGAATGGGAATTTGCTGTCCCTGCAGCTCTGGGATTTGTGTGTGCTGCAGGATCCTGCACTGATGTCTGATCGCTCCGTGGAGTTCCTCTTGGTACGCCCAGCACCTGGTTTTGACTGCAGAGGGGATTCACTGGCTTCCACTCTGGAGAGAAAGGGTTTTAGTTACTTTTTAAACTCGTGCTGTCAGGCAAGAGCACGATCCCTTGGTGGTTTTTGTAGCACCTCCCTGAAGTG
Source organism: Gymnorhina tibicen (assembly GCA_013399875.1). Taxonomy (NCBI): domain Eukaryota; kingdom Metazoa; phylum Chordata; class Aves; order Passeriformes; family Artamidae; genus Gymnorhina; species Gymnorhina tibicen. Next base: position 177,014 of record VXAZ01004633.1, on the reverse strand, counting down.
AAGTGATGTGCAGCAAACAAGGAGTGCGGGGTTCGTGGGCTCACAAGAGCAGCACCAAGAGGATGTTCTTTGTAGGGATGTTCTGTGCATGGTGTTCCCCATCACATCCACTTGTGAGGGTGTTCAGGATAAATTCTCACTTTGTGAAAAGAATTCTGAGGAGAATGAGTATATGAAATATTCATACAGGCTGGCACGCAGCTTGGTCCTGATTTGTATTTGTTGCAGTGTATTTAGGGAGTTACTGACTCAGAATAGCAGATTTCAGTGCTTGTTAGCACTTGTTTGTAAATGAGCACACGAGGCACCGAGGGCTGGGAAGCTCAGTCTGTGGTGCCCAAGGCAAGGCTGGCTGTGTGTTCTCCAATTCCCCTCGTTCTGAGTTACACGAGGTAGGAAACCCTAAAATGACAGTGGGGGAAACAAAAAGAGAAATGACAAAGCAGCAGTTTGCTTAGTACAGAAAGAATCCAGCTTTTCTGCCCCGTTGTTCCTAAGAAAGAGTGACTGTGTGTAAATCCATGGCAGAGGAGGAAACTGCCATTAATCCTCCAGCAACTCTGCCTCTAAAGCCCAGTGAGATCACACACTGCAGTGTGATTGCTGATCTGCCTCTGCTGCACACGCCTGACAAGGCTGCTCAGGAGCAGGCCTGAGGAGGCTTCTCCAGCTTGATTTTGGGAAACCATAACTGATGTTAATTGGTGAATTCTCTGTCTGCTGTGTGCATTCTGTCCCTGTTGCTGGTCTGTATTGTTTGGTATTTTTTTTGAATGGCTTTTTTTTAAGTAGGCAGAGAGCACAGAGAAGAAAGAAGAAAAGCATATGGTCCTAATTTCCTCTCTCTGTGATAAAGACTGGTTTCTTTGAGGCATTACAATAGCTAATTAGATTCCTGAATCAGATTTATTCACAGTAGTAAAAACATCATCTGCACGTGTTTCTTCAGCAGAACAACACTTGTAGGGTCATCTCCTCTGTTTAGAGGATTCATCTGTCTTTAAAATGTTCAGATTTTCTGATTTAGCAAATGAGTTATTAAAAACTACCTCTTAGATTTAGCTGGAAACTGCTGTAAGTGTGAAATATGGCACACTTCTGATGGTGAGATGCCCTGGAACTAATTAAAGTCCAAATGCAATGGAATATAGAACTTAGGACAAACTAACAAAATGGTTGCACACATGGATTCCTCACAAATAAAGCTGCTACTTTACAAATTGTTATCTGCATTAGAGACTTCCTTGTTCTGGTGCTACCTGTGGTTAAAAGAAAACGAGAACTCAGTGTTCCAGCAGAAATCTCAGCTCCTGTCAGGAATTCCCTGCGTGGTCAGGGGCATTCCCTGCCATCCCTGACCCCGGTGCCAGCAGGGACTGTGTAGGTGCAGCCTCTCCAGGGCTGTTGTTTGATGGAGAACTGCCCAGGAACCCTCTGAAATGAATCAGTGCTCAAATTTATGACTTCAAATAGGGCAGCATGGAGAACTTCCAGCATTAGAGATCCATCCTAATGATTATTACGTGAACAGGCATTTGGGTTGTAAAAGCAGTGGGAGATGGGAACAACAGGAAAAAAGGAGGATCCGTTGGCTTAGGAAGTGGCAGAGCTCGGAATACTTGAAGAAATACACAATTGTGAGGGTTAATCATACTTTTTGATGCTTTTTGCACAGATGGTAAGAAGGATTTGTTAGATACTGATGAGCTATTTAGTCATGTTGCAAGTCTTGTAAATCAGCCTGTATTGAAAACTCTCATCTTCCTCTGAGGATGTTTAAATGAGGTTGGAAATGATGTGTGTGAGTGGAGAAGCAACTGATTTGTTGGTATTGGATTTTGGATGAGAGGCCATGGGGAATATCAAAATGGGAGCTGATTGAGAAAAGAAAAAAGATCAACATTGGGAAAGAGCAAAAGGTAGACAGCAGGAGCAAGACTGAGAGGGCAAGTGGAGATGAAAATAGCAGTTGTTTTAATTGAAGGGTTCTGGCTGGTTCTTGTTTTGCGTTAAATGGCTCAGCGTGACTCATGGAATGGCAGAACATCAGAATGGGGGGTTCAATTGTCATGGTTTGGTCAGAATCTGAGTGTGTTTACACTGAAATGCAGAACATAGTGGGAGGGCCCATCGCAGGTCCAGTTACCACTTTCCCTCTGAAGGTAATGCTCTGCTTTTCCCAAGTCTGACTCGGAGAAGCAGACAGCAGCCTCTGAGAAGAGCACGGTGGGAGAAGCTGGTGAGATTTCTTCTGTCCGGTTTCTAATCCTGCTCTTCAGCGGGCTCTTTTGTTTCTCTTTATAAACGCTGGTTTTAAGCAAACTGCAGTTAATCAGCTTGCCCTGTCTGGCCCTGCAGATGTGGATGAGTGCCAGACTGGGGTGCACCGGTGTGGAGAGGGGCAGCTGTGCCACAACCTGCCCGGGGGCTATCGCTGCGACTGCAAGCTGGGCTATCAGTACGACGCCTTCAGCCGCAGCTGCATCGGTACGTGGGGCACGGGAGGGGCCGAGAGCCGGGACTGGCCGAGCCTTGGGGCCTGGGGCAGCGCTCAGCCCCGCTGCAGTCCCGAGTTCTGCAATGCAGTGCCTCACAGGAGGGTGGGATCACCTCCAGAGCTGGTGCTGTGCAGCGCGTTCAGAGCCCTGTCACTCCCAGCTGGGATTTCGCACCGGGTGCCCTCGGCTTGGTTTAACTGCAGGTTATCCCTTAAAGCCATCTGCAAAGTACTTCCCTGCGGGTTATGCCTGTGCTGCTGTGGGAGTTTGTCTGTCTGAAGGTTTCACCGCTTTCCTCCCAAGAGCCATGACACAGCACTTGGTCCTCGTCCCTCCCGTGCACCAGTTAGAGCACAGAGCCAGACAGCACCAAACCCGAGGCTGCAGCGTTTCACACTCTGCACATCAATCTCTGACACTTTAAAAAATATCCTCCTGCACCTCGTTTGCTCGTGTCCCTCAGCTGATTGTGTGTTTGCTTGTCGTGCTGGCAGACATCAACGAGTGCTGGAATTACCCCGGGCGCCTGTGCCAGCACACGTGTGAGAACACCCCCGGCTCCTACCACTGCTCCTGCTCCTCCGGCTTCCGCCTCTCCTACGATGGCAAGCACTGTGAAGGTACCGGGCTGCTCTTCCACGAAGGGGAAATTGCAGTGGGAATTAGGGGACTTCAGAGCAGGAGCTGAGGTGAAATATAAATACGGTAAAGTTTGCGTGCTCAGATTTGCGGACAGTCAAACACTGGAATTGTCAGATGAGTGCCAACAAGTTTCTCCCCTTTCTTCCTTTCCCCACGTACTTTTTGCTTTCCTTTCAGATGACAGAAAAGGAGAACAGAAAAAAGTTAGAACAGGAAACCCTTCATTCAGATTTTGATAAAGATGAAAACCTGGTAGTGACAAAACTTACAAAAAATTATTTTGAATTGAATGGAAAATTTTTGAGTTCTCCATGATTTTTGTAAGGCAACAATTACTTATTTTAGTGAACTGATACCTGTAAAGTCTGAAACAAATGTCTGCATGTGTGTGTTTCCATTGGCATGTGGAGAAATGAAATTCAGGTGCAACAGACATCCTCAGGCTTCTTGGCATTCTGCCTAGGGAGCAGAGAAAACAGGGACAAATTAGTCTTGCCTTAGTCACTGTGACTGGAAGGTAAAGGTTTTCAGGGGCAGGAAAAGGTGGAAGACACTGTTCTGAAGCACTGTGGCCATCTCTGTGGGTTTGTTTTTGGATGCAGATGTGAATGAATGTGATAACAGTCCCTGCAGCCAGGAGTGTGCCAACGTTTATGGTTCCTACCAGTGTTACTGCAGGCAAGGATTCCAGCTGGCAGAAGATGGGCATTCCTGTAAAGGTAAGGTGCTGCCCCACCAGGTTAGGGTGGGTGTTTATTCTCTGTGGCAGGAAGAGCTCTCTGACCCTCAGCAGCAGCTGATCCTGCAGGATGGTTTGGAGTTGCAGCTGCCACAGAGGCTGCAGAAGGTGACTCCACCTGGTCCACCAGGTGCTGGACAGTGCAGTTCCGTGGATGGAGCACACCCGTGGGACTGCACAGCAGGGAGGTTGTTGGAATGGTTTCATGGGGCCAGAGCTTATGACTGAAAAAATCAGGTGGGAAGATATTCTTGTATTGCATCAGTGAACGCCTGCACTGCTGAGTGAAGGGTTGCTCTGGTTGCTGCTCGTGGTGAATGAGGAGCAGGGTGATCAGAATGGAGGAAGGAGGGGTTTTACCTCGTTAGCCGAAGTTACCAGCACTGACAGACTGGGGAGTCTCTGTCTAAGGAATGGTGAGGAAGCCAGCACCTTTCCTAGCACAGGGGAGCCTGGCAAGAAATCCTAGAAAAATTCTTTGCTAAAAGGGTGGAGAGGCCCTGGCACAGGTTGCCCAGAGAGATTCCACATCCCTGGAGTGTTCAAGGCCAGGTTCAACTTGGTCTAGTGGAAGGTGTCCCTGCCCCTGGCAGGGGGTGCAATGAGCTTTAAGCTCCCTTCCAACCTAAACCAGTCTGTGATTCCATGGTTCTCTCAACTCCAGAGGCACCAGAGAGAGAGTGTTTCAAACTCAGACGTGCCCTACCCTCATTATTCCTTTCCATGAGTCTGCACTACTTGCAGCCAGTATTTCTGGGAGCAGTCTTGTGCTCAGCCTTTCAGACAGCACCAGAGTAATGTCAAACCTCCACGGCAGCATTCACGTTTAGCAGTACATTATAGATGTGTCGGGTGAGAATTTCCTGGGGCCCTGCAGCCCCCCTCTGCAGACCTGTGCTGCGCTTTGCCTGCTGGGCTGTGACCGTGTTCTCTCCGCAGACATCGACGAGTGCGCGCAGAGCGCCGGCATCCTCTGCACCTTCCGCTGCCTCAACGTCCCCGGCAGCTACCAGTGTGCCTGTCCCGAGCAGGGCTACACCATGGCAGCCAACGGCAGGACCTGCAGAGGTAACAGCAGCTCGGGGACTGCGAGGGCTGTATCCTTCGTCCCCTTGCAATGAGCTCGGCCGTCGCAGTTGCTCAGCCAAGTGTCCGTGTTTTATATTAGCCTCTGTTCAAAACTCGGTCTTTGACAAAGTTGCCAAATATTGGTATCTGCAAAGTCAGTTTTCTCCTGTGCTAGAAGAAGGTGCTGTGGCAACTCAGCTGTCAACGTGAGCTAATTGCTTAAATGAATTCCCAAGGAGCCCGCTTCACCCTTCAAACCGAGGCGCTTGATTACTCACGTGAGCTGTGTGTGCACCTTGGCACAGCACTAAATGGTCGGGGCTGTTAGAGGTGCCAGATGGAGAAATCTGTGGCTTCTTTATGAGTTACAGTTTTCTGCCCCAGAAAACTGGGAGATTAAGTGTTGGAGCTGTAACTGGAACTTGGCCATCCAGCAGTGTCACCTCAGCTTAATCCTGCTGGCGTTAATCAGCGTCAGTGAAATGACAAGTGCCCTCCCCTCACACACCCCTCTTCTTCAGAATCCTGGAGATGTCTTCTGGGAGTCTGGTGGTTTTCATCTGGTGTGCAGCTGTGTGTTCTGAGCTGAACCCCCCATTTCCAAAGGATGCACTGCCTGTGTAACCGTGGAGGATCTGATTACCTTCAGTACTCTGCACATTCCTGCAGTCCTTACACCAACTGCCAGGCATTTCCTGCCCTTGCTCTTTCAGGAACCCTTCATGTAACTTTGTGTATCTCCTGTGCTTGAATTCTGAGGGGTAATGGCAGTGAATGTACACTGTGTAAATCATGAGCAGCATGAGCATACTTAATACTGACTGTGGAGCAGTGAAGCAGATTAAATGACAAAATCCTTTTAAAACATTTACAAATATTTTTAAATGTGTTTTTAAGTGTGATTACAGTAATGCACTTAAATTCTTACCTAAAATTCACCTTTAGAAAACTGCAGCTGTAACTCCTCTGGCTTTGTTTGGTTTTTTCCTGCTAACTTTGAGCTCTGGCATGTTAGTTGCCACCTCTGCCGGCAGTGAGATTTGGGCTGAGAATGTGTTCCAGGGTTAAGATGTCAGTCACGGTGTCAGGCAGCCAGCACAGCTCTCAGGGCCGAGCTGGAGGCACCCAGTGGTGCTGGAGGAGGAGGACAAGGACACCCAGCCAGAGCAGTGGGGTGCACTGGTGGGGTTTGTGTGGTGTGGAGCCCCCTGCATGACCCTCCCGTGTGTGTAGGGGTTCCCAGTGCACAGAGAAGCCCAATCAGCAGCCCTTGGAAAAGCTTCTCCAGGTGCCTCTGCCACCAGGCACCAGCACAGGGAGGGTGAGGTGCAGAACTTGGCACATGTGTGGCAGCTCCTGAGCTGGCCTTTAGTCAGGCACTGGAGGCCCCTGGATACATCCCCTGTGCGGAGCTCTGCAGGTCTGCAGTTACAAGTTTGGGCAGATACTGAGATGTGTCTGAAAACGTGGTCAGAGGAAGGCTGGGCTGATGTTGGCTCTGTTGAGCGCAGGAAGAAAATCACAGTGTCCCCAGCTAAAGATCTGGCTCCAGTTGCTCATCATCTGGCCAGTTCTGAAGAGTTCCTGGTGGAATGTTCCTTGTACCCTTTTTTCAAAAGATGGGTTGTATCTCACGGAGCAGTGTCTCAGCATATGGATCTTTTTTGCAGAAACTGCCTGTGGTGTTTTGCAGCGCAGCCAGAGTGGTGCAGGGAGTGCTTTCATGACAATGATTGCAATGTGGAAGAAATTTTCTTTTCACCTACGGGCACTGCTGAGAACCAGCAAGGGATTTACTTGTCTTTGATTCTCTCCTACTTCCTATTGTATACTTTTCTTTGCAAGACTTTTAAACCAGCCAGTTCAGTGTATGAGATCAGTTCTCATCCCGGAGGAAGGGAGGGAGTGGAAGGCTATAGTTTCCCTCTAAGAGTCTCTCTGCTCTGTGACAATTGGCAGAGCTGCAGGGCCCTACGCAGTCCACATGCCTTGTCTGTTAGAATTTATTTCATTTTAAAGCCTCCGTGCATTGTCTAATGTCTGGGAGTACACAGTGTGACTGCGAGGGCTCTGCCAGTGCTTTCTGCTCAGGCTGGATCCTTGTCTCTGCATCTGGTTTTCAGCATTGTAGGGCCCAGGGCTCGGGCTTGTGGGTATGTGTTATTTAGGTAACCACGTTTATGCTCTGGGCCATAAAGCGTCTTTGAGCTTTAAATGCTCTTTATTGTGTCTTCTGTAATTACATCTCATTAGGGGGAGATGTTTGTATTTACATTTTCGAAACTCTGTACCTTGTTCTGAAGTGTTGTTCTGAGTTCCCATGTTTCACATCTCCTGGATCCTGCAGGACAGCAGTGACCACTTCGTATTTGCTTGCTTTAAATCCAGATTTGATTTGGTTGCTCTGCTTCAATCCAGAGCTACCCTCATGCACAGACAGATTATTCTGGCACAGCCCAGCTTTCTTCAGTCTCAGAGAAGTCAGTGACAAGGTCCTGTTGGCTTTTAGCATGGGTTAATTATATCCTGGTGGGTTTGTTTATTCCTTAAAACTATCAGGAATTAATTCTTACTTTTGAACTTAGAACATCTTTTTCTTGTGTTTCTTCTTAGACATTGATGAGTGTGCAATAGGAACCCACAACTGTTCAGCTGCAGAGACTTGCTACAACATCCAGGGCAGCTTCCGCTGCCTGTCCTTCGAGTGCCCTTCCAACTACAGGAAGGTGTCTGACATGTGAGTATGGCCTTGGAGCAGCGCCAGAGCCAGGCCAGTGGCCATGGTGTTATGCAGTGCTTAGTTTGTGGGTGGGTGCGGGTGCTCAGAGCTCTGAGAAGCTGCTTTGGCACCTGGAGCTCATAGACCTTCCCCATGCAGAGTTTGTGTCTGGTTATCCTTCCTTCTTCCAAGCCCTGGAGCCCCTGTTTGCCCTCCAGCTGCTGCTGGAACAGCAGAGATCAGAGCCTGCAGCTCTCCTTGCAGCTCTGAAACGGCTCTGTTTATAATTAAGTCTTAAAGTAAGATCCTCTATGCTGTTTGTGTCAGTGCTCCACTTTTACAGTGGGTTTGGGGCTCCCTGTTTAATATCCAGAGTGCAGTTCCTCAGGGAGAGTTGAAGGGGAGCAGGATACTGAGCTTGCCAGGCCACAGGGTTCTGGGAATGGCACATCCCCAGCTGCTCAGCAGCTGGGGCTCGGGAGCCCCAAAATCTCCCTACCCATTTCCTGCCTCGGTGGCTGCCAGTGCTTTGGGAACCCATATTTAGTTGCTTATGGCTTAAAACATACTTTTCCTGCCTTCCAGAACTGAGCAGCGTTGCCAGTTGAGGAGTTTGTTTCCCATTCCCGTGTTTCAGCTACCTTTCCAAGGGGTCTCATTCTTCCTTCCTTGGAGCACTGCCCCAGCCCTGTCAGTGGTGAACCACTGGCTCCCCTTCCCGGCCCTGCGCCGCTCGCAGCGTGACTCTGGCTCGCTGGTCCTTGTGGAGCTTCCCCACGCAGCTCCCCGCGTCCCCGGCCTCTGCCTTCCTCCGCGGCTCTCTGACAGTTCCGCACTCACAAACGCTCGTGGGCACGGGGAGAGCAGAGCAGGCAGCTGCTGCTCGCGCCCCGAGCTTTGGGACCGCGCTTTGTCCGACCCTTGGCAGTGCTCCGAGCTTTGTGTTTCTCCCTGCCGCTCCCTGCCCGCTGAAGGTGCCTCCCTTCTCCTTCCCCTTCCGCAGGAGGTGCGAACGCATCAACTGCTTCAACTACCTGGAGTGCCAGAACACCCCCGTGCGCATCACCTACTACCAGCTCAACTTCCAGACCAACATCGTGGTCCCGGCCCACATCTTCCGGATCGGGCCCTCCCCTGCCTACGCCGGGGACAACATCGTCCTCACCATCACCAAGGGCAACGAGGAGGGCTACTTCAGCACCCGCAGGCTCAACTCCTACACGGGCATCGTGTACCTGCAGCGGCAGGTCAAGGAGCCCAAAGACTTCCTGTTGGACGTGGAAATGAAACTGTGGCGGCAGGGAACCTACACTACTTTTCTTGCCAAAATTTACATTTTCATCACAGCTCATGCCTACTGAAGCCTGTGCTGACGTTGGATTTTATTGGTGCTATGCTCTTTAACTGTTCTACCAAAGCTTAATACTGTTGAACTGGCATTTCATGTATCTAGCCTTTATATTATTTTTCTATCATTGCTTTAAACTTTTTTATTGGTTATGTAAATTAAGTTAATTTTTATCTTTTTATGTTTTGTTTCCTTATGCAGTTCTGTACATCATCACCTGCCAACGAACGAAGGAAGGGTTAGAAAAGCAGTACATACCTTGTGATAAATGCTGGAACCTTTTCTTAGCAGTTATTTTTAGGTGTAGTCCCTTCTGCAGGGTGTTGCACTAGAGAGGGAAGGTGCTCACATGGGAGTACTGGGAAGAAACATTGGGTGATTTCTCTTTCTGACACAAAGTTCTGGTTTGGCCGGGCCCGTGGCCTCACTGGGGTGTCTCTGCTGAGGGGCTGAGTCCGAGGCCGTCCGTGGACACTGATGGTGAACCCACCTCCTGCTCCTGGGTTATTTTCCTCCTTCCAACTTTCATAATATGTTGCCTTAAAATATATATAAATAAAAGGAAACTCCACCAGTGAAAAAGCCTATGGACGAGTCTTGCTTTAGTAGGATTGCTCATGTGCTAAACATTTGCAAGACCAAGGCCTTACCAGAATGTTATGCTTTAGGGTAAAAGCTCACAGTGCCGTTTTTAGTAGTTGTCTTCAAAGGTGTTGGTGTTCCTCTGTTCCTCAGTCTGTTATATATAAGTGCAGATTTGATGCTTTATAATTCTTAAAGGAATGTCCGAATGGAAATAATGAAACAATCATTACTGCTCCTTGTTTTAAAGCTTGGGCATGTCCCTGAGCAATAACTTGCAATTTTAAATAGACAAAAAGGGGAGTTGCTTCTCTGCTTCAGGAAAGTGCCTCCAGTTGTGTTGCTAAATGATGCAGAGAAAAGTGCCAGTGAAATTGGTGGGCTGCATTTTGCCATTTAGAAAAGAGCACAACCAAAGTTTTGAGCTCCATTTCCTCTGGTTCTTCAGGGACCTGGATGAAGTCCAAAGTCAGAGGCCAGATCTGGCAAAGCACAGTATAATCAAAGTATTTATTAGAATTTAGAAATGAATATCAGAACTTCTTTGTGGCTGTTTTCTTTTTTTTTCCTTCCCCAAAAAGCTCCAGTGTTGCAATTTCCTGAGCTTCCTTTGTTCCAGCTGTAATTATTCTGCAAATTGTTTTAAAGGAAAAACATAGCTACAAGATACGGATGTTTATTACACTGCAGTTTAATAATCCCAGAATCCCAGGTTGGATGGGAGCTCAGGGATCATCTGTTCTAATCTCTCTTGGGAAAACAACAACCTGTTCTTTTTTACAGTCGATCTTATTTTGATCGCTGTGTACACAAAAAGAAGCGGAGAAGTTAAATCTTGTGGGGTTTTATGCCATGTTCAGCAATTTTACTATACTGTAAAAGATTGCATCTAAAAATCTTGTAAACATCACCTATATGGTGAGAGTTAATGTTCTGTATTCACTATATCCCCAGGCCAGTCTACCACTTCAAGTCACTCCTTTAATTTGGATGTTCTTAAAACAAAGGGCAAATCTTCCTGTATCTGAGAGCATAAAATCCCATTAGCAGGGAAAAATTATATATGTTCCCCAGCTGTAAAACAAGGACTATCTGTGAGCTTGCATACATCAAGCAAGCTCAACATACATTTGTTTTTTTCCTATAAAAATCACTTAGTAAAAGATCTTCTTCCATCCATCTTTTGTTTTCCGCAGTTAACAGTTTTGTAAGCATGTAGCAGGGAAGTGCCAACGGAGAAACGCGTTTGTGCAATTTGTCATTCCAGTTAATTCCTATCTTACAGCTCCGGGCCTTCCAGATCCATCCTGTACACGTCCAGTGGTGACACATCTCTCCAAGCCCCACTGGGGCACATCAGGAGCCACCAAAACCCGGAGTTTTCCATCAGCATTAGGATTTGATTGAGCGTAAATGATACCCGGGCCTCAACAGTCCTTGTCAGAGAACAAATGGACAAGTCATTTGTTACTGGGAGACCTTTTGCTGACTGAAACCAGCCATAGTCAATCATATTAAGGATCTGGCAGTTTTTAGCACCAACTCTTCTTTTTCTAGACAGGTAATTGATGAAGAAAGTTTTAGGGAAGGCTTTGCATAGATTACAGGGAAAATGCTCTGTTAGGAAAAAGGTGTCTTCGTCAGGGTCCTGGAGCTGGGAAAGGTTGGAAAGGTTTGCTGGGTGCAACTGGTCAGAGCAAGGGGAAGGGTTACAGGAGGCAATTTTACATTCTTCTGCTTCCAGATTAACCAGAGGAGGGCTTTGCCTTTTTCCAACCCAGAGTTCCCCCTGTCAGTGCAAGGGGAGCAGGAGCAGCCAGCACCGCACCCTTTGCTCTGTCTTGGGGCAGTGCCCGTGGCTGAGCTTGGGCAGCCTCGCCCCCACAGCCCCCCCATCACAGGGGGGATGTGCTTCTGTGCGCTGTCAGTGGCCTTGAGCTGGAATTTTGGTCTCCTTCAACTGGCCCAGCTCCCAAAGCCCAGTGCCCATCTCCAGGAATGCTCCTTCCCCTTTATTCGGCTGGGCAGCCTGGACAGAGAACGGGTGTGTGTCCATGTGCACAGGAGGTCTCAGTGCAGAGAGTTCAGGCCTGGGCTGTACCTTCATGGCCCCTTACACTTCCTTAAATCAGCAATAGCTTTCCTGAATTCCCTCTTGAACAGCCATACTTATCTTTCTTTCTTTTTATTTTTTTTTGTAGTTTCTTTATTTCTCCTTTTCCATTTCTAACAAGTGAGCTGAGCAGGTTTCATTTATTCCCTTTGCTCCTTTGTGGCCACCCCACTCCTTGCCTGGTTGAGGTGAATTAAGAACAGCTACACAAGGGCTGTGCAAGCTGATAAACTCACGAGGAAGACAACAGCTGCAAACCTAATAAAGAGTTACAGCTGACTTGGGGCATCTGTTCTGTATGTGCAAAAATTCAGATTATGGGTGTGTTCCCCAGGATGGACATGGCCTTGCTGTGACCTGCCTGAGCAAGGCCTGCTCTGCTCGGCTTTGCAGGTTCCTTGCTCCTGCCTCGATAAAGTCTGACCTCTCTGCACTCTGCTGTTGTATTCCCTGGGAGATGCAGTGATCCCAGAGACTGAGCGAGATCAAATGAGCCATTGGAAAGGGGAAGAAATGTTCCTCTGTGTGTTTGCTGGAAATGTGAATGGGTCCGTTCCAGAAAGAAACATCAGGTTTTCTTTTGACTGGAATGTACATAACGGAGTTGGAAGAGCAGCACACGGGTGAGAGGGATGTTTTTACCTCGTATTTTAAATTGTTCCTTTTCTGCACCAGGGAGGAAGGGGTTTGCAGTCTCTTTGTGTGTCAATACATGTCTGTGGGTCACTGTGGCTGCTGGCCAGTCCGTGCCAGCATTCCTGTGTGAGCCTGGTGCAGGGAAGGGCATTGGATTGCTCAGCTTGGGCCTCGCTCCTTCTCCTCACACTGGGGCACCTGAGCAGGGGAGGGAGCTGGTAATGGGCCAAATCCTTACATTTCCTCCAAGATACCCCAACCAGACTTCATTCACTGTTATTTCCCTGTATCAGTTATTCAGTCAGTGATATCAGTTATATCAGATTCAGGACAGAAGTACATTTCAGACAGATTTTGTGGTTAAAAGCTGTAATAAGGGCCCTTCTGCAGTAACTCTTCAACTTCAGAGTGCGAGAGCCTCCTGTGCAAAGGTCCCAGTGCCTCTGTCAGCTCAGGGCATCTTGGAGTGCAAGGGAAGAGCTGAGCCCCCTCCAGCCCTGTTCCCTTGGGCAGCTCCTGGCACCCAGGAGCACACACACATTGTCCTTCTGTGGCCCTCTGTGTCCTTCTGCAGACCTGCTTCAGACTTGGGGAGATGTTTTCCCCATTCATTTGCCTTTTATTGTCTTTGTCTTTCCATTGCTCTCACCCATGCCAGGAGGAAGAGAAAGTTCCAGCCGTGGAGAATTAGGATTCTGGAGTAAAAATAGATTCTGAGGTCAAATAAAAAGTGTCTTCACACTTTCTGTGTTCCCTGCATCACAGAGACATTCATTTTGAAGTGGTTACTGAAAAGCAGGATTTAATTATATCTGGTTTCAATGATATGAAGCTGAAGTCACAAACTTGAGCCTTTTGTCTTCTAATGCACAATTCTTTCTCTTGCATGTTCTCTTCCCACGAGCTGAGGCTCCCGTTATGGCGGAGTTAAAAATGACAACATCTGCAGTGAATGTTCCTTTCTCAGCTGGGGCTGGGGAGGAAGAGGATGCCGTTGTGGTGCCCTACACGCTGTGACGGGAGGGGTGGGACGAGAGCCTTTGTACATCAGTGAGTTCCTGTGTGGCAGCCGAGAATTGTGTTCACTGCATAAATGCACAGCAGGATGTTTTAAGTGCTTGGCACGTGGGATGGAGCAGTGGTGACGGGATGGAGGGGCTGAACTGGTGATGCTGGGCTGGGGCAGCTGCTGCAGCACAGGGGTCTCTGAGCTCACAGACCGAGGCCAGCCCGATGGGATAAACCCCGGGCTCACTCCGGGTGAAGAACTGGTCTCAGGTGAGATCCTTGTGCTTACAGGTGACCCAGGGGCAGGTTAGTGAACCCAGAACGTGTGAGAAGGGAAATGAAATTAGTTCTGTGCAGGGTTCATGGGATTCGGTTCGCTGCTAATAGTCTGTAACTTGAGCATTCAGCCTCCCGAGGAAATACCGAGTTTCCGAAGAGAAGCACTGATCATGGAAAGGGCCGTCTGAAGGAGTCGGAGTTTTCCCCAACAGAACAAGTGTGGAATGCTGTCCTTCCTGGGGAAGGGTGGAGGGGGGAAATGTAAAATCTAATTTTATTTAGGAATAATAGTCCAGTGTGCAGAGTACTAAACTCTCCTCTGTGCCACCATTACTAGAAAGGAGTTGTGAAACATATTAGCAACACCAGTTGATCCAATGTAAGGAAAATACCTCCAAAAAGGAGACATAAATGCCTTGAGGGAACGGGAGGGAGGAGATGCTTTTCCCTCTGTCAGTGAAGGCTCCTTAAGGTAGCACAGACTCCACTGGGCTCCACTCCAGAGAGGGATTTTGGCTCACTCTGATTGCAGAATTACTGGTTGCAGCCAGATGCACCATAGAAGAAGATAGATCCTCCCCAGCACTGATAGCCAGGAGGAAAATGTATGTGGAATACTTTCAGTGTGGGAAAAACACCGATAACCTTTGATGAAGGACACTTGAGGTGGAGCACTGCCATTCCCGGAGTCTGAGTAACCCATGGAATGTGCAGGCTGAATGAATCCCACTGATGCTGGTTCCCCTCACCCAAGGATTCCCCACAGCAGACACCAGAGATGGTGCTGGTGGCTGCAGGGCTGAGGCTGAGTTTGTTCTCAGGTGCCACAAACCTGCAGCTGTGCTGGGCTGTGCTGGGTGCCACCAGCATCTCCTGTAACTCAGGGAGCACTAAAAAACAAAACAACAAAAACCCCAACCTCAGTGACTTTGAAAATAATGATTTCCTGAGGAAAAGACTTAATATTCTCGAGAAAGAGTTTTCCACAGGTTCCCAACAGCTGTTGATGCAGAGCTCCATTGAAGTGGATGGGCTGGGTGAAGGCACAGCTTTAATCATAACTTAATTTTCCTCTGGGGAGAGGAACAAAGACACGAATGACATGTGCTGCTATCGTTGCCTGAATCACATCTGGAAGATGCTGACATAAATAATGATGAAGGCCATTTAAAACCGTGATTACTGCATGTAGGTGCCTGCATTTTCTTTCAAAAACATATGTTTGCACTAGTAAATGAAGTGATCAGAGCAGGGTGAAGGCCAGGCCTCCACTCTGGGAGGACACTCAAGGCCAGCAGGCAGAGTTAGAGCTGCCAGAATGCCATGTGAGTCTCCCCAGCCTTCAGTCAGCCCTGCACCCTGTGTGGAGGGGTTGTAGGAGCAGTTTGGGTGTTGGTGGTTGAACTTCAGGCGCTTTCCTTTGTGTGTTCAGTGGTTTGGAGTTGTGAGTGTCCCAAGAGGGAGGCACTGGGTGCTCACATCTCTGCCATGTGTGTGCTGAGCAGATAATCCGTGCCCCACTTGGGTAGTCCAAGTCCCTGGGCAGGTGATGCAGAGTTGGTTTTTACATGCAGTGATGACCTTCTCAGGACTCTGAAAGCCCTCACCAGCTCCACTTCCCAGCCTTCCCATCCTTGGAAATCCCTGGAGCTCACAATCTGTTTGGTAACTCTGGTGCCTTTAACCCCCAACAATCTCCATCTCCTTCTCTTAAGAATTCCACTTGCAGCCTCTCCTTTCTGCAGCTGCCTCCCAAGGGTTCTCTTGCTTTTACCTCACTGCCAGGAGGTTTTTGTTTCACCACTTCTCTCCCTTTTAAAAGGGCACAGGTCAGAAAGAGAAACATCCACCCTTTTTTCTTGCTGCCTGAGAGCGTGCACCAGCGTGAGGAGCTCCCTGCCCCGCTGGCAGTGCCTCTGAGCTGCCAGGCCAGATCCTGAGCAATAATATTATTCTAAACCACCGTGGCTTTAAACTGCAGCGTTGCAGGTTTGGAAGGCAGCTGCTCTGGGTACCTTCGGGACTTCAGAGTGTGCTCTTGAATGAGTGCCCTGGGAAAGCACTAATAAAGGATGATTTATATTTCCCCGAATTCCACTCCTTGTTTTTATTTTATTAGGCATTATGTTTTGTTCTTTCTTGGAGTGTTTTTGTAGAGATGTAGAGTTTAATGTTAAATATTTGCTCCCATATGCTCGTTTTTGAGAGGGTATTGGAGTTTTCAGCTTATGTCCTTAAGCATCACCCCCACCCCAGGGACCAGCGTGGGGCAGGGCGGGGGCACTGCTGTGGTGGTGCCTGGCCCAGCTGGTGCTGAGGGGCTCTGTCAGTTTTGGGCCCACTGTTACTGCAGAGCTGCTTGGGTTTATTCTGGTGTTCATGGCGGTGCTGTAGCTGACTGGAACAGTGGCAGTGGAGATGTTCGTGGAAATGCACAAAAACCACAGAAACGGCAGAGGGATTTCTTCTTCTCTCTCACAGGCTGGCACTGGGAGATTTGAAGAACAGAGTACAAGACCAGTTGTTACCTGCACACACTGTTTTCCCAAACCTGTCAGTGATGCATTTCTCCCCCTCCCCTGGCAATAACTCGATTATTTTGTAGGTTGTTACATTCCCCTGTTCAGGCAGGACAAGCCATTTCCAAATGCAAATCCCAGTGTTTCATCATCTCTGTTGTATACTGCAGCCTTCTCTTCACAATCAATAATGCAGAGAGTTGCAGGCTCATTTTCTTTCAACGCTGATCTAATTAGTTAATAAAATAATGGTCTCTCCCTGCCTCCTCCTACTTGTTTCCCCCTCATTTCTCATCTTAGCCACTGAAGAAATATTTCCTCTGTTCTCACGAAAGGAATGCATTTACACTTGCCACAGCAGTTCAAAGATACCAAGAATATATTTTCCTTATGCTGGTAATTGCTTTTCTTGGTCATTAGTTGATCAAAGTGGAGGAAATAGAGCGGGGGCAGTCAGACTAAATAATAGATGTTTGGAGTAGAACTGGGACTGGAGCTTTCTTGGGGGTTTTCTTTTGTTTTCAAAGTGCTGAATTGTTCAGTCTCTGCACAGAGGTGCCTCCCTGGGAGGTGTGGAGTAACTGTGAAGGCACTGGGGTAGCTCCTCCATGGTGTAAATCAGGCACCAGCTGCTCCACGTTGTTTCTCCAGACTCTGGAGGAGCTCGTGGCTCCAACACAGGTTTGCCTCGCAGGCAGACTGAGCAAACTGAGGAAATCCTTTTTTTACCTGTCCTGCAAAATATGCAGGTGGTGAGGAAAAAAATGGAAACCTGGGGGTTCGGTGCTTGGGTTTTTTGGTTGATATTTTATTTGGGTTCTTTTTAGAAAGGTAAAAGTTAAGATCATTCTTCCATGCTGTCTGGCGCTGTTTTTGTTTGGAAAGCTTGTATGGAACGTGAAACTGAAACTTTGGATTAGCATAAACATTTTAAGGTCTTTCATCAAGTCTGTTGCACTTGCTGTCAATGTATTTCATCATCGTGGCTCTTTAATGAGCTTTGGCTGGTGCTGGCGAGACAGACAGTCAGAAGTTCACTCTTGCTTCATTTGGGTTTTCTGTGGGTGTTTTTCCCCCCGCCTGTGTCCGGCCCCGTGAGCTTTGGCGGATTTGCTTGGCTCCAAGAGTGCCGAGACAAACCAGTTTCTACATTTCTCCTTATTTGGAACGAGTGCCCTTATCACTGCTGCCAAGAATATCCCGGGCTGAGTGGCAAAGGGCCAGGAGCTCGCCGCAACCGCTTGGAGGGCTGGAATTCCCAGGGAAAACTGGGGCTGGGATGAGCGGTGCCACGGGAGGGAAGGTGTTGGATAGCCTGTGTGCAGCAGAGGCTCCTTGTCATCTCATGAACACCGCCTTCACAGACACTGGTGTCTTTGGTAACCCTCGCTTTATAACTGGATGCTGAGGGGAAAGATAACTTATTCCTTTAAACAAAGCTTGGGGATCTCTTCAGTAAAAGTCTCCTTGCTTACTCAGTGGTATTTAATCATCTCGAGATCCGTGATACATGTAAATACTCCCAGAAATATGGGAGGTGGGTGCTCTTATTTGCTTTTTATTTCTTGGAATAGTTTTCTGGAATATACTGAAAAGGATTTTTATGAGCTTCTTGGGGAAATGACTACTGTCCCGCATTCTTGTACTGGAGGACGACCTTGGAAACAACAAACAACTCCTTGACTTGGAGCAAAAGGGGGAAAGCATCTGAAATTGTTAGTATGTATTTATTGGAAGAGAAGGTGCCATTAAATAGTCTTAACGATTCAAGGTAGCTCAGAGTTTTACTCTGAGTTTGGAGGAAGTTTGTTTTGAAGACCTGACTCAGTTTCAGTTGGGTTTAGTATGTCTGTGACCTGCTTTTGCCTGTATGAACAACAATATTCCCTACGGATATCCTGGGAGAGCACAGGGCAAAATCACGTCTGATGTTACTTCTGACACCAGCAAACCCATAACAGGGATGAAAGTAATGCAGTATTTCTGCTCCAAAAAGGGGAAAAGCAGAAACACCCGGGAACAGGTTGGATATCCGAGCACTCTCGATCTTGGCTTTCTTTGGTGTGTGTGGAAGGATGGAAGGGGAAGAAAAATTGTTCCCTGGGATTGTTCACCTGATCATTATCAGTTTGCCAGAGAGGACCACCATAAATGTAGGAACCACATAAAAAGGGAAACAAAGCCGGGGAAGGGGGAAATGGATGGGAGGGTCACATACAGAAAAATGAAGACTTTCCTTTAAACGCAGTTGGTAAAAGCAACAACTGAACAAACTGCAGTGATCCCAGCCATGCTGTCAGCCAGTGCTGGCAGGCATAATAAATGTTTAAAACTGGCCTGAACAGTGCAGAATTTTAAGAACTCTGCACCAATAAACGGAATGGTTCATAATGTACTTTTAATTAGTACCCATCAGGGAAGTAGCACACCTCCAGGCATTTCCACTCCTTCTGCTGTGCCCGCGTTTTCCAGACACGGCGAGGAGAAGCGCACACCCCGCAGCGGGGGTGACGACGCGGGGCACTGGGACAGACGTGGCTTTGGGGAGGCCTCCCGGGAAGGGTTGAAAAGCACCATTTGAGGAGCTCACTGCCAGGAATCACGTCCCGCAGTCCGTGAGCGCTGTGGTCCAGGGGACGCGGTTCAGGTCTGGGCTCTTGGCGAGACGAGTCTGGGGACTCACACGAAGTCGCGGCGGTGTGGCACGAGAATGGCTGAACAACGGAGCGGAGCAGAACTCGCCGTGGCTGGAAGCTGGCAGGAACAGAAGGGAGGGATATTTTTGAGTTTATGAGCGCAGGGCTCTGGCGGGGGAGCAGGCTGGCTCCGGCGGCGTGGCGCAGACTGACACGGCGCTGAGGGAAGGAGCCGGAGCAGGGGGTGGACGGTGCTGGCGCTGCGAGCGCGGCCGGCCCGCGGCCGTCACCGCACGGGGCCGGGGGACGGAGGCCGGGCTGCCCCAGCTGGCAGCTCCTGCCCATCCGTGCCTGGCAGGAGGCTTGGGGCCTCTCCGGAGCGCAGGTGTCGCGTGTCCGGCTGGGCCCTGTCCCCTGTGCGTGGGTGGCGGCCGTGAGGGCACAGAGGCCGGCCCAGAACGGGGAACTGATCCCCAGGCCTCATTTCCGTCCGTGCTGGGGCCTCCGGGCACCGCCCGAGCAGTGCCCACAGGAATTCCCGGGGATGGGAGCTGGGCCTGTGCTCACTGAAAGGCCACCTCGCCCCGGCAGAAAGCTGCAGAGTGGTTTGGGTGTAAAAGGTGCCCCGCTGGCCAAAAGGCCTCAGAGTCCTCCCTTCTGCCCTCAGTAAAACCATGGTGGGACTTCACCTGGGAGAGCTGGTTTGGCTCTGGCCCTTCATGGGGCTGCTCTGTCCAGAGGACAGTCGGATGGGCACCTCCTTGGGAAAGGAACAAGTTTAATTCCTTGTGCTGGTGTGGATGTGACTGGGCAATCAGCTAAACTACGTTTCTTTCCTCTCAAAAATGGGGAATATACCATCCCTTAGCCCACACTGCATGAACACACAAGCCTGATTTTTTTTTTTTTTAATAGTTCTAATAAAAAGAAATGCTACTTAAGCATCTACAGTATGAGTTTAGGGTATTTTCTGCTTGCTTTATTTTTTCTTATTTCTTTTTAGAAAGAACTCAAACTAATTTTGTTACACACACCAACTCTTTTCTTCTTAACCCTTTTTTTTCCCCAGTAAAAGATTTTTCTTATGGATTTTAGACTGATTTTACTGTACACATATTGCACTGAAACAACTGGTAACTTTTTCTTGTGCCTACTCTGAGAGCTGGCTCCTATAAATAGTCTTTCACATGGCAGGCATATAATACCCATGCTCTGTGGTCTGTGCCGACAGTTTTAGGTATGGAAATGAGGTTAATATTCATCTACCAGACATGTTTTATTTGGAAACCCTCCTCTAGTGAAGCATACCTTTTCCCACATTGCTGTGGGAGGGGTGAGAAGCAGAGATGGACAGCAGCTTCGTCCCTGGGAACAGATGGAAGGTGCAAAGCAGACATCTTCAAGAAGAGCTGACATTTTAAGCACTATCAAGTCTGCAGGGAGAGATAATATCTCTGAGACATAATGATATACTTGGAAAAGCAGACAAGCTTTCCAGCATGCAAGCTGAAAAAGCGTTTTGAGCCTGAATGCTTATTTCTTTTCACCGTTCTATCCCTATGTGCAGTAAAGATGTTACCTCTTCCCTCAAACCTTGTCTTGCTCGTATCCCAAGACCTTCATGTCCAGATTTGTCTTTACAACTTCTGCTTTCCCATCCTTGATACTGATGTCTGCATCTTCCCACCTTTAAGGCAATGCTGAATGTCCTGGCCATGTGACACAGGATAAAGAGAGCAGGGGTTTATTTTTTATTTGCTGTCCTCATTGCTTTTACTGATGAATGTTTATTTATCCATCAAGTCAGAATAAGCAGTCATTTGCACTGGATCCTAATTTCAATTACGGATATCCTAAGTATTTGAGTAATAATGTCATTGTTTGTTATTAGGTTTTAATAATAATAATAATGAGTAAATAATAAGACAATATAAATATAAATCTACTTAATTATCTGAGCCTTAAATGCCAGGCAATAATACCTAATCTAAAAAAAGAAACCCATGTGAATTACTAACATCAGAGTGACTTCAGAAAGAATCTGTCTCTTATTAAATTTAAGTGGGTCAAATCCTGCAGCTCCTCAGTGCAGGAGAGAGGTTTGTTCAAGGATTTTAATGGACTACACCATGATAAATGATGACAGAGGGGGTGATAAATGCAATGTGTTGCTCATTAGGACTGTCAGAGATAGGCTGGTAAGTGATGGGTACAGATCTAATGATTTATTTGCAGAAGAACTGAGAAATATTCCAGCCCTAACTTAATGTAAGCTGTACATTGGGAAGTTACGAAGCAAGTTTGGGCAAAACTTGAGTCTCAGGAGTGCTTTTAGGCCTGCTGAAGCAACTGGGACCCTCACAGAGGCTCTGGGCTCAACCCTCCTCTCTCCACTTCGATTTTGGTGTTAGGCTCTCCCAAAGCTGTTGGTAGAACCAAACCACGGCTGCAGTGGGAAAGTGCTCTCAAGGACAATTAGCAGCTTTTGTGGGGGATTTCAAAACAGATGGGCAGAAAGACAATGAAAGAGATGCTGCTTGTTTTCTTTCAAGGAATAAGTACGGAAAGAACACAATTGCCTCTTTTTTTCCCCTCATTTTGGTCTCCTTTAGCCGTATGGTTACTGTTGAGGCAGTAATTGTGTTTATTTGCTATTTATGTAGAGGATTGTCAAACTAGATCAGGAACAAGATGCTCACAAGGTTTGGGTTTTTTCCAGAAGGTATCCTCAGCTGGCTTCTGGTTGTAGAATATTTTCAAGATAGATTTTATTTATTTATTTATCCCCCAAATCAGGTAAAATGTTCAGACTGAAAAGCGTTCACTGCCTGTCAGGTCCATCAGCGGGTGAGTTTCAGACATATTGTGAAATATAGTGTTCTTCCACCTTGTACAAGTGAAATGCATTCAGGCTGGATGTTAAGCTAGAGAATTACTTAACTATAGGAGAGTTGAATCTTACATTATTTGTGTTCTATATAAGCAGAAGTAATAGTAATATGGAATAAAAATGTATATCCAAACAGATTGATTGAAATTACAGCCTTAGGGATTTTCTTCATCAAAAACTGGCAGGAAGGATTCAGTGCTGGCTAGATGTTTTCCATTAACTTCTGAAGAGCTCATCTTTGGGTGAAGCACTGATAGGGAGCGAAGTGGAAAACTGACAAAAGCCTTCTGTGTTTCCTGGGTTTCAGCACTTTGAGTTGCTCCTGCAGCACCTCTGAGCCCAGCCCGCTGGGCTGTGCAGCTCAGGTGAGCTTTCCTGGATCCCCAGGACCCCAGGGCACCATCACTGCCCCAGAGTTTCCTCCCTTCCTGTTTGAAATGGCAGGAATAACGACCCATTAAAGCACTGCCTGTACTTCTGCAGCAGCACAGGGGAAGAAGAGCTAACTTGGGAAGCAACCCCTTTTCTTGCTTGGTGTGAGCTCTTGAAGGGTGATGGTGCAGCAGCATGTTCTCAGCCTTTCCCAGGACAAAACTGGATTGTGGTAACTGGGAACAAACAAACGGCAGCCATAGCTGGAGGGAGATGGGGCAGGACGGGTGGGAAGGAAGAACAGTCCTGGGCAGCAGGGAAGGGTCCAGCCTGCCCAAGGAAAGGAGCCTTCAGGGAAAAGATGACTTTGCCTTGATAGTCAAGGTCAAGCTGTCAGAGACAACTACAACCTGTTATATTAAACTGGTGCAGCTGCTCCAAGGCTTTGAGCATGCCAGTGCTCCTCAATTTATTTTACATTCCCCAGGGGCGGTGCTATGTGTGCTCTTTACCCCTCAGATGTGTGAGGGGAAATGAATTTCTGCTCCCTGCAGTGGGAATCTGGAGGGCTCTGGCTGAGGCAGAGGAGGGGAATGGGTCTCAGGACAGTTTTAGAGATAAGTTTGCTGTGAGGACAGGGGTGGGAGCTCTGCTACATGGGCTGAATGGGGGTCCCACCACATATGGCTGAGAGGGAACTGGTTTGCAGTTCTCTCACTCCCTTGCTAAGATTCACATCTTTGGAGTCTCTCAGGAAAGGAACCTCAGAGCAGTGTCGAAGCTGCAGTTTTGCTGTTTCAATCTGCGTGAGTTTCAGAAGCAGCCTTCTACCTAAGCAAGTATTTTGGTATTGAATTAATTAGCAGTTCTCTTACCACAGCACTTTCACAGGAACTGCATCCCACACCTGCACCCCTTCACCTTTTCTGGCTGCAGCCCCAGCCAGTTTCTCAGCCAGGCTCGGAGGGTGCCAGCACCACTTGCCCTGAGCCCAAGTCCTCCCTGCTGTAATCCACTGCCTTTGCAGAGTTATCCCACAATGACCTTGCTTAATTATCTCACTGCAGAAACCGGTGCTCAATCAGCCTCTGCAGAGCTCCTGGTGCTGCTCTGGCCCTGGAGACAGGCTGGCTTTGTGGGGGCAGCTGGGGCTGTTCTCACAGGGTGCTCATGTGCTGTGCAGTGAGACAAGAAGGACATCACAGCGCCCATTCCCTGCTTGGTTTTAGTGTTCCCTCTGGCTGCGCCAATGTTTTGAGTTTTACAAGTCAAAATAAAAGAGAGGCTGATGGCCACTGCCTTCAGTTGTGGCACGAATTAATGTAACTGATACAGCCTGGCTGCAAAAGAAGGCGTGAGACTGCCGAGGGGGAGCACCGTGCTGGGAGGGGATGTGCTGGGCCCGTGCTGTTTGGTGAAACAAGATGGCAAAAACTACAGGATGCACAAGGGGCAACAAACACCTTTCAAACACAACGGGCAGTGCAGGTCACCAGTTTTCCCTAGAGCCACCAGGCTGAGCCCCTCTGCTCTGAACCCAGGCTGGGAGAGCTGGGGGTGTTCAGCCTGGAGGAGAAAAGACTCCAGGGAGAGCTCAGAGCCCCTTCCAGTGCCTAAAGGGGCTCCAGGAGAGCTGGAGAGGGACGGGGGACAAGGGATGGAGGGACAGGTCATGGTGGAATAGCCTTAACCTGAAGGAGAGTATATTTAGATTAGATTTAGGAGAAATTTTTCCCTGTGGGAAGAACTTCCCTGAGGGTGTGAGGCCCTGGCACAGGGTGCCCAGAGCAGCTGTGGCTGCCCCTGGATCCCTGGCAGTGCCCAAGGCCAGGCTGGACACTGGGAGCTTGGACACCCTGGTCCAGTGGAAGGTGTGCCTGCCCACTGGATGGGCTTTAAGGTCCTTCCAAATAAACCATTCTGGGATTCTGTGACTTATTTAACTCTGGAGTTAGTGGTAGCCTCTCATTTCCATATGTTCCCTTCACTCCTAAAGTTCTGCCTTCTGGGCTTTTGTCCCTTCCCTGTGCCCATGTCACGGCTGAGGCAGGAGCAGGCAGGGAGCAGAGGGGCTGTGAGGCTCAGCCTCTCCATCTGCGTGCACAGCACCGCAGCCAAACCATCCTGCTCTTCTCAGATAACATTGTTCCCGGGGGAAACAACATCTAAGAATTATAGATAGGCCAGAATGAGAACAGCATTGTTAAAGACTTCGTCATTCCTGATGAATCCTTGCAAGAACTGTTTCCCAGCTTCAGAGGATAAAGGACTCTTTCTAAAGAGGAGCATCAGCTGATCTAAACTGAGATAAAATTCACAGCACTACATTGCATTCATCAGCAGAAAGAGTCAGAAAGATGCTGGGTACCACTGTCTCACACAGGAAAAAAAGTACAACCAGCATCAGACCTCACACCTTCAGGGTTTCTTTTGGGGCTAAGCAAACTGCCAGCCATTTTCCAGCCAGGGATTCGTTTCTGCTGTGATCTTGCTTTCCAGACACAACACAGCTACTCCTGGGGCTTTCAGACTGGCACTAAGCCCTGCACCCCTTTCTCTGGGAGCAGCAGGGTTACAGGGTGGTCTATCCTGTGTGAGACTCGGTGCCTCCTTGAGAAGTGTGATCCCAAAAAGAAACCATTTTGTTGAAAGTCTTCCATCCACACTGGTGTTCTAGAACTCATTTATTTGTGGGAGTGATCAAATGAAAGTCATAAGGAATTCAGAATAAGATTTCTTCCACCAGAGGGTGTTTTTTTTAGCATCTTTGAGAACTGTGCAGTAAGAGAAGAGGTAGGAGAGAAAGGGAACATGCTGGACTGAGTAATGGCAATTGTGATGAACGTATTTCAGCTGCTATAAATACACAACTTACTGTAAAAGGAATAAACAGTCAATCTGAGGAATTATTATTTTCTTAGCATCCTCCAGAGTGGTTATTTGTGAAAGATGTGCTTGTTGTGTTCCACTGCTATAAAAAATGTGCGTAGGCAGGTTTCTGAGCATCACGTACTTCACAGGAGCTTGTACTGAGAGAGTGTTTTTTGGTTTGGGAAGGGGGGAGTAGGGTGCGGGCTATTTTTAGGGGTTTTGTTCATTTTGTCTGAATAGTGAAATGGAATGGTGTTGAAGAAAATGGAGTTAAAAAAAAAAGGAAACTGGAATGGTGTTGAAAGCAGGAGTTGGCCCTTTCCTTTCCACGGCAGCAGGGAAGCCAGCAGATCCCCTGTTATCTCAATATACTTACTCAGAGCACTGAGAGATGTGTGAACTCTTTACATGGATGTGCTCATCGAAATTTCTTCATGGAAAACATGGTCCAGCGTGGGAACAGGCTGCCCAGGACAGCGGTGGAGTCCCCACCCCTGGAAGGGTTCCAAAACACGTGTGGATGTGACACCTGGGGACATGGTTTAGTGGTGAATAGGGTGGTGGTGTGGGGCTGGTGGTTGGATTTAATGGTCTTAAAAGTCCTTTCTGCCTTGATGATTCTGTGATTCTGTGTTTGGCTGGGGGATAATCCAGACAGGCTGTACTATCAAATTATTAGGTACAAGGAGAAAGAGACTTTTACTCCTCGGTTTCTATTAATTTGCACAGCCAGCTTGAATTTTTTCTTCACTCTAATATTTTCTTCTGATTGCCTTCATATTCAAATTTAAATTAAAGCCAAAGATAACTGGCCAGAAGTTCTCACCTTTAACTTACAGATGCTTCTGCTATCAGCTGGGGTGTCACACAGCAGCAGTGCTGCTGCCATGAAGGAGCTGCTGGAAAGGTTGAATGGAGCTTTGGTGATACACGGCTCATAAATCTGAGGAAGTCAGAGTTCTGATTTACACTTTAATTAAAGTATGTATCATACATATATTAAAATTCAAATGCTTAACTAATGTAAAGGTCAATGGAATGCAGAAGCTGCTCCTTTCCTACATTTTTAATTTCCACATTTTGGTTCACTCCGTCGAATGTGCACACAGAGCGACCAAGAAACTTAATCCAACAGTTTATAAGGAAAGATACAGTGATGTGTCTTAATATAAATTCAAATTACTTTCTTCTGGGGAAAAAGTCATAGCTGTCAAAACCATTGCTGTACTAACTGTAAGTTTATCACTTTTCTTACATAATCTCTGGGGAAATTAGATTGTAAAACCTGTTTCTGATTCTTAAGGCTTATACACCAAACAATAAAAAATTGCCTTGATTCATAACCTGTTACACTTCATTAAAAAAATATGGAGCCTAGAGATTTATGAATAGCAGTGACATTGACATATCTTCATTTGCAAAGAAATTACATCCATAGCTCTGCATTAATCTGTAAATGCTTATGAATGAGAACTTACTTATAATTGTTGGGAAAAAATATTTGTAAGATTTGCAAGTGAGATATGATTTATCTTGGGGAATTTATCATTTCAATTATATACAATTAATACCAGTCATAATTTAAGACTTCTGGTTGCTGAAAGGCTGTGCACATTGACTAGTTATCATACTTTTCAGTTAGACATAAAGAATGTTGTGCTTTGAATAGTTCAAGGACTGCAAGTTTTCATCATGTATCAGCAAACAGTTTTATATGACACAGATAACTCTTGTCTCCTAATTAACTAAGCCCAGAATTCAGCACTTGCAATGGCAGAATGTGAATGTGACGACTAAAAACTCTTGTAGTGCATGTGAAAATACAGTTTTGTGACTGTAGGTGTTTATAGCTACCTGGTCTCTCCTTTCTAGTCTGTAATCACATCAGTTTGCAGCCTTATCCCGGGGTACCCCCCTGCTGAAGGTACAGGGCAGTTGTGCTCAGCAGGGACAGTGACACCACCCACCCGCTCCTTCCCACGTTCCACGTCTCGGGGCTGTGGGGATGAGGCAGTTTCTTGCCCAAATTAGACCAAGTTGGATGCTACGGCTCCAAAGGTTTGTGTCCTGCAACAGGAATGACCATGGGAGAGATTTTCTGTGGAAACCCCTTTTACTCATGAAATCTCATGTTCCTGAGACTGTGAGTGCCATAAGGATGCAGCTGCTGTCCTGGCTCTGTGTTCCCTGGGAAACTGGGTTACATTTGCAAATAAATTTGCTTCTATTTGTGTTTTATATCTACCAAAGCACCAGTCCTAGGGAAGATTCCTTAACATCCGTTCCAATGTCCTTGACCTTGTGTCTACCTAAATCCTGAGTCTGAAATAGGAGGAGGGATGTTCACACAGGAATATTTCAGCAATCGCTGGGAGGGCTGGACAATGATATGAGAGTACAGGAGTTTCTTTTGAATGCATGATGTAGAAATGGGAATAATTATAGTGTCTCTGAATGCTTCCAGGCTGTTCTCTGGGCCCAGAAAGTCCTCGGTACAAGAATTAGCAATCCAAGTTTTCGCAGTACGACAATGTCCCTCAGTTCTCTCAATGTCAAACCATTCAGCGCACTGCTAAAAATACTCTCCTTGTGCACAAAGCCAGCCTACATGAAAGGCTGCTGTGCTTTGAAGAGGAAAGCATCGGAGCTGTCTGCGCTGATTGACTACTCCAAAAAAGCTTTCTGCAGAGAGCTGTTCAGCTTTCTGAATGGATTAGCTCTGGCTACGCTCGCACCCCTTCGTGCCTTCCCCTTGTAGAACAGACAGGCGTTATGGGTGCGCCCGCTGCAAGCCCATTTTAACTGGGGAGTGTGGACACAGCAAATGGTGACCTTTAATTCTGCTTTTGAAGTCCATTTTGATCGAGAATATAAAAAGTTATGCTCATCTTGTCGGAGAACTAGAGCAACGTGTGTGTCTCGGGAATAATCAAAGCTGCTGGCACCTGTTTGGGTAGGTCATTAGTACAAAAAAACTTGGCAAATAAATGAAGTGTTCAAATGCTGTTAGCTGATGTCTACATTTGTACAGTATTTGATCTGAGGCTAATAAAGGTCTGAATGAAGCAATGCTTGGCTTTGGGGAGCTTCCATTTTCACTTGCAGAGAAGATCCTGTGCTCTCCGGTGCAGCCACGGCATTTTAGAGCACCGAGAACAGGGGCTGACGTGCAGTGATGTGACACTGGCTGAGCTCTCGGGACAGAGCTGGAGCACATGCTGGGACAAGGTACAGGAAGCGGAGGAGACAGAGTGAAAGCAGAGCTGAGGAGGATGAAGTGGGGAACTAAGCAAGTGACGTTGCAGGGGATCAAAGTCTTGATTAGCTTTTTTCTGTAGCCATCATCCTACTGGGATGCTGTGGCAGCACTCTGAGGAGCCTGATGGGGTTTGGAAGTATCCTGGATGGATGAGATCCTCCTGAAATTTGTTTCTGTTGAAGATTTTGCTGGTTTTGGAAAGGCAAATAAGCTTCTCAAAATGGCAAATGTTTGAATGGGCCTTAATTCGACCATAATGTAAATTCTTCTTCTTTTTTTGAAGA
This sequence comes from Gymnorhina tibicen, assembly GCA_013399875.1. NCBI lineage: Eukaryota > Metazoa > Chordata > Aves > Passeriformes > Artamidae > Gymnorhina > Gymnorhina tibicen. The sequence goes on along the minus strand of VXAZ01004633.1, from coordinate 148,551 downwards.
TAGGCCAAAGTTGGGATTGAGCAAGAGAGATCAAAGTAAACTGGAGCAAAATGCAGCTGAGGGAAATGTGAAACTAATTTACAAAACCCCAAGTCGTTTTATGATCTGAGCAAGAGAGATCAGTGCTGGAAACTGTAATATGGTTCCTACATGGCAAAGCCAAGAGCACCGAGAGAAATGGTTCAGCAAATCACTTGCATGTGAGCCAGTCCAGGCAGTAAATGGTTCATCTGGTAATTTGCTGCTTTAAATGTGGAGCTGAGTTGGTCTTTGTGCTTTCATACTCGCTGTCTCTATTTAGTGACACTTTCAAATTGCAGTTTTAAATGACGTTGTAATATTGTCTTCCTAAGGACAATTACCTCTTCAGAGATTTGTGGTATAGTCATTATTCCTAAAGATAATCCTTATTTTCTAGCAGCTCGGATGGGCCTGCTCCTATTGATTCAGTGTTGTGACTTGGTATCTTGATGAACTTTTCAGGCATCTTCCCACAACAGCCCATGGCCGCAGCGGTGTCCCAGGAAGAACTGCTGGCATGAGAGTGCCCTAAGGCTAAAGGCAGAAGACAAAAGCAGGGGGAGCCCACTTATATCTTTTTTAAGATGCCACATCTCTGGAAGCATCCAAGGCCAGGCTGGATGGGGCTTGGAGCAGCCTGGGACAGTGGGAGGTGTCTCTGCCCATGGCAGGGGTGGCACTGGATGGGCTTTAAGGTCCCTCCCAGCCCAAACCACTCCAGGATTCTGTGATCACAGGCCTTTCTCATTTGCATTAGCCAGGCCCTGGATCACAGAACTACCATCAGGGTCAGTCCTGAAACCAAAACAGTCGGAGCTGTACACAGGGACAGTGCAGAAACGTGAGAGCACCCTGTAAGGCACAAGCTGATCCCATACAGATGCCCTTCGCAGCATCCACACATGTTCTCTGTTCTAGGCAGGGCTTTGAATATTCTAAACTTGGCAGACACGTTCCAGATGCTGCATTTTGGTAGGTGCTGGTGGCTGCCCTGCCCTGGGCTCTGCTGCATCCTCACAGGAGCAACACCCAGCCACTCTCTTCAAAATCCCTAGCCAGGTTCTCAGCCAAACGAGGAAGAGTCTTTGATAGCTGAGATGCTGAAGATGCTGAAACCCAGCTGTGTTACCAAAAAGTGTTATTTCTTCTTTAAAGATCCTTTCAGAAAAGTTGATGAATTAAAATGCTTTTCAAATCACAGAAGGAACTGAATTTCCATCTCATGCCTCCCTCTCACAAAAGAAACCGCAGTCATTACAGGAGAAGCTAACGCTTGTCTGCCCGTGATGGATGTGTACGAGTGAGGAGTGAAAGTTCGTTTTATTCTTAACAGCCAAGTGCCACAGTCAGAGTTTGAACCTCTTAATCAATCAGTGTCAGCCAGTGTCACAGTCCCTAAGCGCCACAGTCAGCTCTGCACTACCCTATTACTCCCATTACTGCTCCTGCTGCTAATGGGCTCCGCTTCACAATTCCTTTCATCAGGAGACGGGCTCCGAGAGTGTGAAAAAATGCTTTGCTGGAAAGACTTGCCGGGCTTTGAGACATCCAGATGTCTGCTGTCTTCTCAGCTGGCTTCAGTGGGCAGGTGGCTAGGAAGGGAACGCTTCTGCAGAGGGGGGCACAGTCAATAAGGCTGAAAGACAACATATTAATCACATGAGGGAAGGGAAGGAAAGAAAACAAGAGTGGGCTGAAATACAGCACTGAGGGTGAATCTCTCAGTCTGGGGCTGTTCCTGTCTCTATCACTGGAATTACTGAAGGAGGCCAGGTTGGGGACGGGTGGCCCAGCTGCAGCACCACTCTGCTGTTGGAACCCTGCTGGAGTGTCACGGACAGGGCTCGGGTTGTCCTTCAACAGGGCTTATCAGCTCGTGACCTTCAGCTTTATTGAAGTTTAAATCAAGCCAAACAGATTGTTTTTGTCGTTTAACCTCATGCTGCAGCCTCACTGCATTGCCCCCACCCCTGCCCTCACCTTTCTCCCTTGGACTGATTGCCCAAAGCAGTTAGGGAGAAGCATTGTTTTAAAAACACGTAGCTTCTAGAAATAGGAAAGAAATACAGGGCTCTTTTAAGGGCTTGCTGTTGTGTGTGGTCTAGAATTTTTTTCTTTGGAGAATGTAAGCCTTAAAAAACCCACAGCTGCAGTGAGGAAAAACTAATGGTAGAAAAATAATTTTCTACCTGACAAAGCAGCACAGTTCTTTACTCTGAACAAAACCCTGAGGGATGCTGTGAAAATCTGAGTCTGTTGCCTCCTAAACCAGAGTCTCTAGGAAAACGTTAACCTGCAGATTTTGTAAGGTTGGCTGGGAGATGGAGGGTTGCCACTCTGAATAACCCTTCTTTGGGTGCCAGCACCTCTTCCGCCATCGTGTCCAGCAGACACAGGCACCTGAGGCAGTGGGAAGGCCCTGCCTTCTTCCCCTCAGCCCCCACCCTCAGCACTGCTGTGATGGTCAGAGAGGGGCTTAAAGGTGCTCTGAGCAATTCCTGCGCTTCCTGCAGACAGTGGCTGCAGGCTGTGCCCGGGTCCCTCCCGGAGCCCCTCCTGGCTGAGCAGCCCCGGGGGCTCCTGTGTCTCCTCCCGCACAGAAGAGGTGTGGGTGCTGTGTCTGCACAGCCCTGGGGAGAAGGGGAGAAGAACTCCCCGGTGTGCCCCACGAAGGCTGAAATGCACTCAGCCCGGAGCAGGCGGATGCTGCACTTTAAAGGCTTATCCCTTATTTCCCCTCCGGCGCGCTGCGGCGCTCGCTGCGCGCTGCCCGGCGCGGCTGGGGCTGTGCGGCGGCTCAGCACCCCCTCCTAGCGCCCGGCCCCGCGCCCGCACCGACGGGCGCGCACCGCGGGCACTGCCGCGGCACAGCGAACTTCGAAATGCCCGCTCGCTGGGAGAAAAGCGCTGTGTTTTGCTGCGTGTGACTGTAGTGAACTGTAATGAATTTTAGTCCCCTGTGCAGCGGCTGTCGGACGTGACTGCTATCAGTAGATCTGTATTTGTCTCTGTAGAAAGGTGCTCTAAATAATAATTCCAGCACAACTGCTTCTTGTTCACAAAGTGGGGTTTTTTTGTGTTTATCAGCCCGTAGCCTTATACAGAGGACATCAGACCTGTGAGTGTTACTACAGCAGAGGTTACAAAAACCAAACACATGCTGCAGGTTTGCGTGGTACTTGTGTGCCTCTCACCACAAACCCTTTGGAACGGCTGAACGGATGAAACCTTAACCCTCTGGTCTGGTGTGAGGTCCTTATGCCTCTGTGCATGTGTTTCCTGCTGGACACTGCTTCTGTTGTGATCCATTTAGCTCTTCCTGAGCTGGACTTTCTGTGCAGGCCTAGGGGTATCTCCCCAGGGTGCAGAGCGCAGCATCTTTTCCAAAGGAAAGTCAAACTGAACACGTGTTGTAAAGAGCAAGGGTGGGTTGAGATCCACGCTCCTCTGAGGCACGAGGAGGCACAAGGCACACTTATTTTTCTGCATAGATCAGGAGGAATTTGCATTAAACTAGAGCCACCTAAATAATCTCATTGCTGAAAGATGTTACTGAGGGGAGTTTGGTTTCCTTCATCCCGAGCAGTGCAGAACACAGCTCAGCACTCCCAGCTCTGGTTGAGGTAGGTTAATTGTGCCTTGGGATGTTGGCCAACCCATCTGATTAGTGAGTTACTTATTTATTCAACACTTATTTCTAAAAATCCCAAGCAGATTAAAATTTGGCAAACGCTAGGCTGCTGGGGTGAGTGATGCAGAGAATCACAAATGGAGCAAAATTAATCCAACTTCCTCTTGGAAACTTTGCAAATATGCATATTAAATCATGCTCGAATCACAATGAATATAAAAAGTAAATGTTCACCAAAACACTGTGCCCATTTACAACCTATGTTCCCTGTAAATCCAGAGTTTACAAGGTATGTAAATCCAACACAGGCCCACCTCCACGGTAAATCAAAAGGAGGACAATTTGTTGTTTGCCAGTAGCTACTTCATATTTCTCTGCAGGATGTTTTGCTAAAAGGAATCCTCCAAGAGAGTCTGCACTGTTGGGCAGGATGGAGACCCTGGAGAAAAAAAATGAAGAAAAATTTCTGAAGAATGGCCTCTTAGATTTCCATTTTTTTTTTGTAAAGTTCTGTATTTGTGCATTCTTCTAACCTACAGTCTCAAGGGGTTCTTGTTTTTAAACATTTTTAAGACCTCTGGGCTGTGAGCCAGGATGTCAAGCTTCTACCCTAATTATTTTTTTACTGTTAAAAATAAATAAATACACCTGCATCAGTGCTGAAAAACCCAGAATACAAATGCTGAGGTGGCTTGGATTAGCCTGGGAAAACGTCCCCAGTTTTTGCAGAATGCTCTTGCCTGCAAAGAATGAAAATGTTAAATAAATACAGGGCATGGTGGTTTGTCTTATGGAGACGTGAGTGCACTGTGCCCTTTAAATACAATAAACACCTACAAGCTTCTTGTGATTTGATTTGTTACTTCTGCTCTGTTCTACTTGGTTTTACCCTTAGCCTCAAGTGGCTCGTCTGTGCGATTACTGCCGCTACCTGCTATGATAGTTGTCTGGGTTGGTTTTATTTCGGGGGTGTATTTTGTTTCGGGGTTTTTTTGGGGCGAGGACGGGTTGGGTTTTGGGGTTTTTGTGTGTGTGTGTGTGTGTGATGTGTTTGGTTTTATGGGTTTGATTTAGTTGTTTGGTTGGTTGGTTGGTTTGGTTTGTAGTTTGGTATTTTTGGTGAGTGGATTTTTTTTCTATTTTTTTTGTTGTTGTGGGGTTTCTGTGGTTTATTTTGTGGTTTATTATGTTTCACTCCTATTTTTTCTTCAGAAAATAAATCAGTTTAAATAATAAAAAAGTTCTAGAAAAATCCTTCTTCGAATAATTTCAGCATTCAGGTTTTGCTTACGTCACTTCAGAGGAAGCTGGTAATTTGAAAGTACTGCAGATTATGTCTAACTTCATGGGGAGGGGGGGGAACTTGCATGTCCCTAAACACTGAAGGTGCTTATCCTCATCCTAAACCAGTTTCTAACTGGATTCTGGAGCCTGCACAGCACTTGGTGCTTTTCTGTCCAGAGAGATCCTTGCTTGCACCCTGCCTGTCCCCCTGCAGCAGCGATCCCTGAGGCCAGGGTTGGCACCCAGGCGGCTCAGGCTCCTGCAGGAAGCTGCATCCTTACCTCTGATACCTTTATGCTGTGTCTGGAGCTGTTCTGTGTGGGAAGATGAACCTCTGAGGAGCATAAAGCTCGTGCTGTTGTGTGCACCAGTGCCAGGAGATGAGCTCAGAGGATTTAGGAACCCAACTGTTCTGCAAACGAGGAAAACATCTCATTAGGGTGAGAGTTAGGGACAGGGAGGAAGGCACAGTTGAGTAAGGACCTGGATGGAACTGAAATACAGAGATGGAACTAAGGTGATTTCCCTCTCTCTGGCTGTTTGTCTCTATTTCTTGTGTCTGAGGAGTAAAAGCAGGAGAGAACTGGTGTGGCCAGCATGTAAAAAGAATTAGGGTTTTTGCTAGAAATGCCTTTGGGTACCTGCCCTGGAGATGCAATTAATGTTCTGAACTCTTCCAGCTCACATTAGTTTGAAGTCTGCACACTCAGTCAGGAGTTTGCTTCTAACCCAGCTCCAGTTTTGATTAAATACTGAGGAAAAGGGTGAGGAAAAGGTGCTGTGGCCTTTACAGCTGCATACATTGATTTTAAGGTTTTGTTTTCTCCCTGTAATGACACTGCTCACCTGTCTTCCAGCTGCATGGAAAACCACCTAGTTTTAGTCTGCTGCTGACAGGCAGCTCTTACCCAGCAGTTTCACCTGCTGGCAGAACTGGGTCTCAGGGAATCCCTGCCAGCTGCATATTGCAAATAAACATTATGGATTTTAATGAGCAGATCCATGCCCACATAAATTAGCTGTCTGGAAGTAACATTGCTGCTGCTGCCCGTCGGTTCAGAGGAGATTTCAATCCACAAATATCCTTACCCTGCAAGGATCGTGTCCCTAGCACACACTTTGCCAACACCACTAATTGGTGATGTGAAAGGAGGTTCCTGTATGCTGGTGATGAATAAATCATTTGCCATATAAAGCAGTCTGGTTCAAACTCAGAACCTGCTTACAAAAGAATAAATAAATTCATCAGCCACTTTCAATATCAGATTTTCTAATCTCTAAGTCAGTCCTTGAACCTCTCGCTCTAACTGATTTTTATTCTTCCTGTGGTTGCATAAAGTAATCATCTTTCAGCGTTCCTTTCTGCCTTTAAATCACTTCACTTTTCATTTTTTTTGCAAAGCGTCAGTTTCATCCTCCTTATTTCTCAAGAGGCTCAGTCAGTTTTCAGAAGTACAAAATAAATCATCTGTAAAAACAATACTACCAAGTATGTGATAGGTCATGTTCAGGGGGAATAAAATAAACCCAGCCCTACACTGGCAGTCCTGTTACTGATGGCAGAGTAATGTGTTTTGTCACCTGTGCGAGCTGAGTTGCTGTGGTGGTTGTGAAGGGGAACCACAGAGTCCCAGGCTGGTTTGGGTGGGAAGGGACCTTAAAGCCCACCCAGTGCCACCCCTGCCATGGCAGGGACACCTCCCACTGTCCCAGGCTGCTCCCAGCCCCGTCCAGCCTGGCCTGGGACACTGCCAGGGATCCAGGGGCAGCCCCAGCTGCTCTGGGCACCCTGTGCCAGGGCCTGCCCACCCTCACAGGGAACAATTCCTTCCTACTATTTAATCTAAACCTGCTGTCTTTTATTTTAAAACCAATCCCCCTTGTTCTAACACTATCTGCCCTGAAAAATATAAGTCCTTCCTACGTGAGCTGAGCCCAAGCTGCATTCTTACCTCTGACTGGCAAATCCCACAGCTCTGCTTTCCTGTACACTTAGAAAGAGCAGTGCCAGGTGGGACTGTGTGCAACCTGTGCCCAGGACAGCAGGAGGAGCTGGGCAGCAGGAGAGAAAGTCTGGGGCTTTCATTATGGGCAAAATCTTTCGTATTCTCCTGCCTTTGAGAATGACTAGAATGACTAGAACCACATGGTGAAGGAGAAGCTCGTGGCAGAGCTGTTTCCCTGTGTGCTGGAGGCATTGCCAGGCTCCTCCTCAACCCTGCAGGTCTCTCCAGGTCTGTCACCCATCTGCCCACCACAAACAGCTGAGAGTTTATTCAGCTCATCCTTCTGAAGGCTTTAGGATCCTCTGGATTAAAGCGGGGGGTGCCAGATAAGCAGTACAACTGCAGCAATAACAATCCAAGGGCATTTGTTAACTCTCTAGGCCCTTGGCTCAGCTTACGGTTCTGCAAAATGGAGATTTCGGTTTTAAATATCAACCTTCCCCACTCTCAGAGGAGTTATATGTACGTGGTAGCACGATCAGGAATCTTGGTCTGTTTTTAAAAACAGGCTCCCTAAGCAGTGATGGGAACAGCTCTGTCTTTGCTCATGGGTTATTTTCACCCTCTGTTTAAAGCCTTGGGTTACTGCAGACAAACCCATAACTCAGACTGGGCTGGCTGCTGATAAGGAATCCAGCCCCTTTTCCTCACGAGCTCTGTGGAGGGTGGCAGGTCAGCAGCCGTGGGGAGCTCAGGAGCAGCTGAAGGTGACTGTGAGGGTTCTTTCACCCGAGTCAGTTCTCTTCAGACCCTTCAGGTCTTCTCCTCCGGGCACATGTGCAGCAGGGCTGAACTCTGAGTAACGACGGTGCAGGTTGTCCAACAGCTTCTAAAGTAATGTGGGTGAAAATGAAATGCAGACACTAGCTTTAAAAGAGCTAACTGAGCTCTGGCAGCTTCCCGGGGGAATGCTGGTGAGTACAGCAAGCTCTCCCGGTGAACCTGTCCTACTCCCAGGTCCTGGGAAGGTGTGAGCTGTGCAGGAGGCTGATGGACAGGTACAGGTATTAGGTACTCACTGAGCAGCTTCCTTTGTGCGTTAGTGCAGACTTTGATTCAAACCAGGCTTTCTGTGATCTACCACTGCCTCTTCTTTTAACAGCAGCATCCTTTGAGCTTAGGAGGATCGGCCCGGTGCTGCCCGCTGAGCGGTGTCTGGAGGGTGTCTGCGTCAGGGGTTAAATCAAAGCGATGGCACTGCCCTTCAACTCGGGCATCGCAGGCTCCTGTCAGTTGTGAGCCCTCTAATTTCATTACTCAGCAAGCTGCTGAAATTGATTTTGGTTCTCCAGCTGTTAGCGAGGGTAAAATTACATTTTTACTAGATTTCTGGCTTTCAGCAAATTAACTTGAAGCCAATCAGGATCCTTCAGGGAGTATAGGAAGGAGAACAATTAGCCAAGCCATAAAAATCTAACTTAAGAAAAGCTGCCAAACACAAGGCCAGTTCTCTCTTTAAAAGTTTTATATCAGTATAGTTCTACTTATGTAAATTGTTGGTGCAAACAAATATAGAAAAAAATCTTTGCTCCCTTTCTGCAGTATGAATTTTAATATATTTTCTCCAATTGCTGGGAATATTTTGCTTTGAGTTCTTATTAGGTGAACATTGCTGTAACCACTCACAAAATCTCTTCCAGATGATGCCTTTACCACTTGGGTCATTTTACTGTGATGAGGTACATCAAGTGCCACTTTATCTTTGTTTCCAACCTCAAAACATCCCAGGATTTGTCAGCATGTATTACTTTGCTTTCACTCCTTCCCCTGCCTCCCCTGCTCAGCAGTATCTATCTTTATTTTTGCCCTGGAACTCTTTTCCTCCCTTTTTCCTTTGATGCTCCTTTGCTCTTCAGGGCACAGATGTGCCACTTAGTCTTGGCCTCCTTTTGCAAACTTATTCTGCACGTGTCCCCTTCTTTAGCTGTACTCTAGCAAAGAAGAAATCAAAAAGAATTTCATCAGCATCCCAGATGTAAAGTGTATCCATGGGGGAATATGCTGAACCCCGTTTAAACAAACGGAATAAATGGTTTATGTGTATAGCAGGAGGCGGCACAGGCCAGGGCAGGGAGGCAGCCTGCTCTTGGGAACCTGGGGCTGGAATTCCAGCCCGGAAAGGCAAGCTGGGGGTTTCCCTGGTGGGTAGCTCCGTCTGAAGCCCGGGGGATGATGTCGGTGTCGCCAAAGACGCTCCAGAGCCGCTCGGCAGCGCTTGGCCCCCGGGTTGCGCAGGGCCGCGTGTGCCGAGCGCTCCCGGACGGAGCAAGGCACGAGTAAAGCAAAAGCGGCCGCGGTGAGCCCGCGGGGAAGCGCCGCTCTCCAGCCCGGTCCCGCGGGGCAGGAAATTCCCGGAAAACGGCAAAATTCGGAGCCGGCCGGGGTCGGCTTTTTGTGCATCAACGGCGGCACCTCGCGGCTGCGCGCGGTGCTGCCTCTCCCGCGGAATTCCCGAACCCTTACAGGGATTTCCCAGGAATTCCCGCCCGGGCGGGGGCGCGGGACCCCTCCGCCGCCCCGCGCCGCCCTCTGCGGGTGTCCGAGGGAAGGCTCGGGGAACGTCGGGTGTTCACCGGGGTCCCCTGCCCCGCACGCGTGTGCCCGCGGTGCAGGGCGCGGTGTGTCCCCAGCGCGGTGTGTCCCCAGCGCGGTGTGTCCCCATCGGTGCGGGACAGCGCGGCCCCTCCTCAGCACGGGGTGTCCCCCTCGGCCTGGGGTGTCCCCAGCGCTCCTGCAGCAGCTGCCACGACAGCCTGGCTTAGGCTGGGGCATTTGGTGCTCCCGGGGTGCTTCTGGACCTTAGCCACCTTTCAGAGCCTTTAGTGCTGACTACGGGCAGTGTAAATTTAGGATAAACGAGTCTGGCCACGGAGATGGAATATTCCATAGAGATGGAGTACTCAGAGGAACGTGGCCACATGGCCACATAGGTCTTGTCAGAACTGGGCTCTAATCTGGTATTTTCCATGCTGAGAGGCCACATGTGTAATTGCTTCATCCTTTTCCTTGGGACAGACATGTGCCAAGTACACTGCTGACCCTAGCACATAATTTTTTTTCACTAACAAATGAAAATAGTGAGGGGAAAAAGGAGGTATTTCTAAAGGAAACTTTCACTATAAACTTTAAAAATGAAATCCGCTGATTCGGGACAACTGATATGTCCTGCTTCCTTCGAACTGTCACCTCGTGTTACGCACAAGATGTGACCTGTGAGCAGGCACCTCCAGGACAAGGCAGATTACATCTGGTCACGTCAGAGGCCTCAGGAGTCACCGGGAGCCAGGCTAACCCCGACACGCTGCCTGGATGCCCCCCGGTCCTTCAGCACTTGTGCAATAGTTACTGGCCCAGCTCCATGCCAAGGGAGACAGCGTGTGTGTTTGAAATGCTGCAAGCTCAAAGCTATTCCGGGCTGCCAGGGCAGAGTGTCTGTCCAGCAGTAACAGCACAAACACATCTCGCTGGTGCTGGTTGGGTCGCTAATGCTGTCTCAGGCTCAGGAGCAGCAAACTGACCTGGGAGAGGGGCTGGGCTCTGCTCTGACTGCCAGTGCCCCCCACACGAACCCCCCTGCCAGTGCCTCCCTTCTCTCCCAGACCTTATCTCACAGCGGAGCCTGGGCTGCAGTGGGTGAATGATGGCAGCTCAAAGGCTCTTCAGGCCTTTTTGCTCTGCCTCTTTGGGGGAAGCAGAACTGGACCTGCTTCAAACCTTTTTATTCCCAGTATGCCCAGCAGGGCAACAATTTCAGTTGTGTGGGCCAAGATAAAGAACCACTTCCAGCATCGTGGAGTCCACCCAAAGAACACCCATTTCTTGCCCTTTTTGTAATCAGAGGGTTCAGCAACTCTGGCAAGAAGCCATGAGGGCAAAAGCAGTAATTCAGGTGGGTCAGTCCCGGGCTGTTTCAGCTTGGACTAGTCACAAGTGCCTTGCAGTGTAGGTGAAGAACCAGAGGGAAGCTGTGGCTCACCTGTCCCCAGCAGCTCTTGCTCTCTCCGTTGGAAAATCTCAGTTTGTCAAAATATTATTGTCTTCTTGCCTTTTACCACGGTGAGAGTTCCAGGACCTATTACATAAGGGAAATGGTTATCTCAATGGATAAATGCAAGCTGAGTACACAAGGAACAAAATTCTAGACAAATATGGAACCAAATATTTATATGATGTGTAGAAACCATAGATACCATATCATATAGATACCATACATATCCTGTGGTGTATAGCACCATAATTTAACTTGTGTGTGCAGGAGAAAGGCAGATCTTGGAGGCTGGAGAACAAAGTGAGTGTGTCTTTCCAGCTGTCTATGAAAAATGGAAGGTGAGGAATGTACACCATTGAGGTCAGTTTGCTTTTGTCACATTTCCCAAGGTGATGCTCAGTTAGAGAATTAAAGCCACTCGTTTTTGGGGGATCAACCTTCTCCCAGTGGCTGTGCTCTCATCCAGAAAAGCTCAGCTCTCAGGAAGGCTTTAAGTAGTTTACAGAATCCATCATGCACCAAGAGCAGCAAACACAACTCTTCCTGCAGGTAAAAGATTCCGTCTCCAAGAGGTAAAAAGAAAAGAGACTGTAAGAGTTTCCAAAGCCTGTGTATGAGGCTGGGAGATGAAAACAGAGTAGTCAATCATGGACCTTAAAATGACTTCGAGTAACCCAGAGCAGCCATGACAGTGGAGTTTGGGTTCCCCTGGCAGTGTTAAAGTGCTTCAGTTAACGACAATTTAGCTCCACCTGCATAAACTCTGCACCCAGCTGTGATAACTGTGTGTGTGCTCCACATTCAGAGCTGGTTAATGAGGAGTCATGAGCACCTGGAGGATGCTCCTGGGTGAGTGGATGCCGGGAGAGGAGAAGTCTTTGGGGTGATGTAATTGTGACCTTCCAGTACCTGAAGGGAGGCTGCAAGAAAGACGGACAGAGATGTTTTCCAGGGGCCTGGAGAGACAGGACAAGGGGAAACGGCTTCAGACTGATGGAAAGTAGATATTAGGAAGGAATTGTTCCCTGTGAGGGTGGGGAGGCCCTGGCACAGGGTGCCCAGAGCAGCTGGGGCTGCCCCTGGATCCCTGGCAGTGCCCAAGGCCAGGCTGGACGGGGCTTGGAGCAGCCTGGGACAGTGGGAGGTGTCCCTGCCATGGCAGGGGTGGCACTGGATGGGCTTTAAGGTCCCTCCAACCCAAACCAGTCTGGGATTCTGTGAATCTTTGAAGTGCAGGTGTGTTCAGAGCAGGGGGAGATCTGCATGGGTACAACACTCAGACACTTTTCTGACCTCACTCAGCCCAGTACTAATTTTTATTTATATTTGAAGATGCTCTCCAATGCCTAAAGATTTTAATTTCATTAATGTACTCCAAGCCACCATTCTGTGCAGCCATGCTCTTATTTTAGGATCTCTGCTCATTATGGAACAAAAATAACACTCTGACATTATCTTTAAAAGCAAATTCTCGGTGCCTGTGTAAAAGCAGTTCATAGGAAACCCCCCACATGAAGTCACCTACTATTTATATGCTGTATGTTGGTTACACATAAACACAAGGAATTTACACATGGATAATGTGTCCAAAGAATGTCTCTCATTCTCTGCAGATCTGCTGATGAGTATGACCTCTGATCATAATTAATTTTCCAGGAGGACTTGAAACTGCTGTTTAACCCACCTAAGTAATTTCTCATTCTTCCCAAGGCACATCATTAGAAGACTTCCTTCTTAATTATAAATATAGGAAAGGGTGTGAAAAGGACTTGGACACTGATATATATATGGGATTGTATGTTCTATTCAGGATCATTGTTTTTTCTATCATTAAAAATAAATCATAGCTACTTGTAAACAATTAATTCAATTTCCTTTATTACAGCATAATTTAATTTCTCTTTGCCGTGCATTTCCATAACATTATTGTTTTATTCTCTCTTCATGATGCTGAATGAAGAGATGCTTCCCCCCTCCCCTCAAGGTCTCCTTCTGTTTTCTCTCAGTGGAAATAACACACCACAGACCATCCCTGTGTAAGCAGGAGCACAAGAGGGTGGTCGGTTTTTGCTTTTCAAAATCTCTTTTAGAATTATTGTAAGACTAACCTTCATCCTTCCTTTTCTTGTCCATGAACTCAGATTCCAAGAAGTTCCCCAAGGGTTACCACTGGCCCTGAGTGTGGACAGGAAGGCATATCCCACCTGTATTCGTGAGAGAAATGCTGTGTACAGCATAGTTACCTATAGTTTACACCATAGTTTACACCATAGTTACCTGTTCGAGCTACAGAGTTTGCTGAGAAAAGTCAGCGTTTGAGAAATTCCCCTGCTGCACTGAAGGGAGGGGAAAAACATGAAACCTCTGCGTTCAGCTCCATCATGGGATGTAAATTTCTCCCAGTGAAAAAAGCGTCTGGCTTCGTGAATCCAGGGAGCCGAAGGAGCCCTCTTCCACCTGTATCCACCTGTGTCCACCTGTGTCCACCTGTGTCCACCTGTGTCCATCTGTCCACCTGTCCACCTGCGTCCCAAATCCTTCTTTGATGCTCCCTGCCTCGGCAGCTCCTCTCAGGCAGCCACGGCCCGAGCCCTGCAGGCTGGATGTGCTTATTTGCTTAGGAATTATCTTGATTTCGGGCAGGCCGTGAGCGCCGGGCCCTGCGTATCTTGGCCTGGCTCCGGAGCCATTGTCGTCTGTCACCCCCGTGCTCCGGCCTTCCTGGGCAGCGCTCGCCGCGGCCGGGCCGGCCCGCAGAGCCCAAGGGTACAAGCCGTGTAAACACTTAGGGAGCAAGTGGAAAATGCCACTAGGAAACGGAGGGAGCCAATTGCTCCCGGAGAAGCTGGGTGTGTTGTTACTGGGACCCTGCCCAGGCCTTCCCTTAACCCCGAGCTGTGTGCAGGGCTCCAGCGACGCGAGGAGCCGGTCCCGAGAGCGCTCCGCAGGGCAGCGCTGCATCGACAGCAAGGGTCCGTCCGTGCGTGTGCAGGGCCAGACCTCGGGCGAGAGCAGCTTCTCCTTTCTGCCAAGGACTGAGGTGCACGTTTCCCTCTGCTGCTGAGAAAGCCTTCCTTTAGAAAGGGCCCGGGCTGCTGCGCGCTCCTGTGAGCGGCTGTCGTGGGCTGGAACAGCAGCACCAACCCTCTCAGCTGATTGCAGAGGGCAGGAAGGGAGTTTTCTGGCAGATGTGGGACTCTAACACAGGCTGGTGTGCTCTGTGTGAGCCGCAGCTCTGTTCCCCTCGCTCGGTGTGTGTGCCCATCCATCCCTCCAGGCACGCCCGCGGGTGAGCAGCGATCCCTTCCCCTGGAAAGGGCTGCTCCTGCTGCCTGTGCTGCTGTGGCAGAGCAGCGCAGGGCTGTGCTGCAGAGCTCCATGGTCAGTCTGTGCACAGCCCTGAGCTCGGGCTGTGCCCTCTCCTGAATGTGCAAATGGGGATGAGCCACGGCGCCTGGTGTTCCTCAGGATCCATCCCTGGGATGTCCCTGGGATCGATCGGCTCAGACCAAGGCTCCGGGAAGGGACGCACTGACTGGAGCTGTGGATGCATTATCTCACTCTGTGAGACAAGAATGCAGTTGCTTGGGGTGATGCTCAGCCAGGAATAATCTAATATTTGAAAGCACGAGGAACACCTTTAAATTCCTTATTTAAAAAAAAAAGGAGAAAGATAGAGGAGCCCAGAACTAGTTCCCTCCCACCCCCAAGAACGCTTCTCTTTGATTCTAACTGAACAGGAAGATACTGCATCTTTCAGTGGGGTAATTAGGGCTGCTGAATCCACTGATATTTGTTTCTATCTCACACATCATCTCTCCTCTGCTCAGTGTATCAGCCCAGCTGTACATGTGCACCACAGGTAGTGGTGACAGTCCCACCGAGGGCTGGCTGAGCTTTTTGGAAGGAGAAGTCTTCTGTGTACCCCTCACACCCTGGGCACGGGGGCACGGAGTGTGTCGGTGCTTCCTGAACGTGAGCGAGGGGAGAAGAGGTCAGATAGGCAGGAAAGAGGTGATTTATGGTTCTGAAGGGACACAGTGACTCTTACCCAATCCTCATCTGCTGAATGTGAGTGATACCTCCCAGCATTTATTAATCCCCCCCAACCTCTGGTAGCGTCACTGTTGGGCCTCTGTAGCAAGCAGCCAGGCACTGGGGTGCCTCCCACCCGCAGGAAAACGCTAATCTCCCCTCAGCCTTCTCCTCCCAAGGCCACAGTCAATGTCTCTCCGGGATTCAGCTGCCAAAGGATGTTCCTGCAAGTCCGCTCACGCCCTGTAGCGTTTTTGTCTGCTAGCTAAATATAACATGGGTAATAATCCTACTGACACAAGGTAAATGGCCGTAATTGTTCTTTACAGAGTCTCTGCTTGGAGTCCTGTATTATAATCTGGCTTCAAAAAGAGGCATTTTTTCAGGTGTGTGTCTTGATGCCATATTGCACTGTGCTGTTGCATGTTGTTTAAATCATTGCAGTGATGCACGAAACACTTTCACGTGAATTGATCTAATTTGTTTAGAAGTGTACATTTCTGGGTATTTATCTAGACCTGCTGCTGTCTAGATCCATATCAGTCATTTGTACTGCAACATAAGCCTTAACCCTTCTCATGTCTGGAGAGGACTGGAACTCAAGGGAAAAGAGTAACTGCTCCAGAATACAAAGTGTTTGCATGCAATTAGTATAGAACAGATGATGCTGATAAAACATTTTAATGAAGTGCTTTTAAACATGACCCTTTGGCAGCTTCATTTGTACGGTGCCCATAAGCCCCTTCTCTTGCTCTTTCTTATAAAGTTTCAATGTTCAGTGTCTTTAGACAGCTCCAAACAGTCTGAGTTCCACCTGCCAGGCATTCCCACCGATGCGCAGTGCTGCAACACAAAGTTCTCTGGGCTCAAGGTTCAAAGCAAGCAAGATTATTCTTAGTGTAGCTGAAACCGAGTGATGTTTTGTTCATTTCTGCCCTAGAAAACAGCCTTTATAACAAGTATTTCTGCCGACGTGATTGCCATGTTCAAAAGAGAATCAGCTTAAATAGGAAGCAGGTCCTGGACAATTTATATGTTCTGGGGCACAGGCAGGATCGGGCTTCCTGCAGAAATGATGGGTTTTTTCTTTTAAAACTTTGTTGTTCTGCAACCTGCTATTCAGTGTCCTAAGGGATTGTCAGGAAGGGAGAGGTGCAGAATTCGCTCCTCTGTCTGGTTGCATCAGCATCCTCAACTCCCACCCTGGAGGAGGATGCTTCAACTGCCAGACCAGTGTGGGCACGGGCAATCCCCACCACTCCTGCTGAACTCTCAGTAAATTCTTTTTGTTGGGCCAGATAGAGGGGCAGGAATGAGCACGACTCTGAGAGGAGCTGCTTGGGAGAGAGATTCCAGTTCCTGCTCCTTTTCCTGTGCTGTGTATGAGACAGAGCAGGAGCTCCCAGGCCTCTCCCCTCGCAGGTGAGCGCTGCAGTCCCTGCCCTGCACACTCCCCGTCCCTTGCTGACCCCGTAACGCTGCTGCAGAGCCCCAGCAGAGCTCTGACCAGAATCCCTGCCAGGTGGGGGTTAGGGCACTGTTCTGGGAGCAGGATCATCGCTGGCATGAGTGCTCTGCTCACTCGCCTTCCCACCTCTTCTTCCAGCAAACTGTCCTGGTCAGGCTTTTGGGAATAATGGGCCAGGGGGCTCCATTCCTAAAAAGTTCTGGACTGTGTTTCTGAGCAGATACCACTTCACTGCAAATGTTGTGTGATGTGGGAGAGCTGGGATTCAGGATGTGCTAAGATGAGGTTTTATTGTACCTGTAAACCAAGCCTGGCTTTAGGCACTTCCTGCTCAGTTGCTGGGTGAGTTTGGACAGGGAATTTTTAAGCTCCTGTACCACATAGGGAATCTCTGACCCCAGCTTAGGGTTTTAGTTTTCACTCCAGGGATGTAACTTCCTGCACTTCTGCATCCTTTTGGGATCTGGTATCCCCAGTGGTGCTGCGGGCCCTTGTGTGTGCTCTGAAATAAAGCACGGGTGCTGTTCCACACCCAGCTAAGTTATTCTTCAGAGAGACTCCTCTGCAGTCTCTTGTTCTCATAGTGGCTACTAAAAAACAATTTCACACCTGAACAGGCATTTAATTTTTGCAGTGTGTCTGAGAAACTGCAGAGAGCTCTTTTTGTGCTCTCCAAACACACCAAAGATCAGCTGTCTTGGGTGTACAGGTCTGCCTAGCTCAGTCATCACGCCACCCTAACACACTTAAATACCTTCTAGACAGACACTCACATCCAGCCAGCTCCAAAGAAGCAAGGTCCCTGAAGAATTGCTGTAATTCGCATTCCCGATGGTCACTTTAAAAGAACAGAAGCATATGTCTCTGATTCTTCCAATTATTTCATGTGCTTTCTTTCAGAGAAAAACGGGTTCGGGTTTTCTCCCCTCTCAGAATACCTGTGTAAACATCCCAGGAAGGAAGAATTTCCCTAAGAAGGTGCTCCTTAGTGTGTTATTAACTCTGGAGCACTTGCCCTGATGGAGGAATGAGAATTAATTGGCTGGTTGTGAGCTGAGAATGCTGGCAGAGGAGATTCTTTGTCGTGTCAAAGGCGATAAGTTCTGATATATTGCACACTGCTGCAACAAAGGGTTTGGGGCAAAGCAACTCTGCTTTGTACAGTAATTGTGACATCTGAAGCAGCGCAGTGGTTCTGGGCACGCACTCTGCTTCCCTGGCCTGTGTGAGTGTTCTCAGCACGTACTAAACAGTACGGGTGGAACTCTGCTGTTGCTGAAGCTTTAGGGTCCAGAAGAGCCCACAAACATGCAAGGGCTTAAGTTAACTCGGCGTATTCTCAGTGCTGAAAGGTTGTGTGGGTCCTGCCTCCTTGGATAAGCAGTCTCGTTTGGGCGGGCTGCCTGTGCGCAGTTACGTAACCCTGGTTCTGGCAGGGCCGGCTGCAGCCTGGGGGAACCAGTGCCAAAGGAACAGGAACCCACCCAGCCCCAGCTCTGCCCTTCAGAACGTGTCTGGGGATGTGAACCCCTGCGCTCTGCTGGAAACGGAGCCCTGGGAATGCAGTGATGCCCTCTGCCAGCCCAGGACCAGCCTTAGGGCTGGCTGCTCCTTCCTGAAACTCAGGAGCCGGCCCCAGGTGAGAAGAAACAGGAGGGTAGCACTGAGCAGCTCGAGGGCAGGCAGGCAAAGTATCTGGAGCAGCTGAGAAATGAGCCCCTGGGATAAAGGTTAACTGGTCACAGAGAGGAGACTGCAGCACCTAAATCTTTATCCAGACAGAGGCCCTGCCCTGAGCACAGGATCTGTGCTTGCCTGGGAAGCATGAAATCCACGTCAGATACACAAAGTGATGGTGCAAAATCGAGGCTGTTTTTCTCTGTAGGCCAGCATCACACTAAAGAATTTACCTTCCTTTCTCACAGTAAGTGTCAGCCCTGAGACACTGAGGAGAAGCAAAAGCACGTGAAATTCCTCTTCACATTTCTTCACTGCCTAGCTTTAGATGAAAAGAACTGTAGGTACAACTACCAGAACATTTCAATGAGTATTCTGGGGAAACACAAAACTGAGCTCTTGGGGATAACTCCTGCCTTGCCAATAAGAAAGCTGTGACAGTGCTGACTGTGCTGCAAGCAGCTGGGCTCCTCCAGTGTCCCTGCAGAAAGATGAGGGCTCTCAGCAGAGGCTTTGGGCGTGTTTGAATTGCCCACCTCAGCGTGGGGATGCGGGCAAACACTGCGGGTAGCGCTGTCAGCACACGGGCTGGGCACAGCCCAGGCAGCTCTGACTCTTTAGTAACGGGTACGAATATATTTTCACAAAAATGAAATAAACTTTTTGATGAGTGGCATCAGCAAAAATGTGGAGATTTGAACATTAATTTGGCAAATGCATTGCATGCACGGTTTGAGTTTTTGTTTTCAAAGCTACAGGTGGAACAAAACAACAGTCGTGTCAGATGGTAACATGGAACCAGATAAAGGCAGCTAAAGGCGTCACCCTGGCCGCTTCCTAGCCTGTTCCTAAGTACTTTGGTATGAAATTGAAGTTCTCCAAGACTCGTTGATGAGAAACTCCTTCATCCATCAGGTCACAGGCAGTCAGCTCCATGGGCACGAAGAAGGGATGGGGCCACGTTCACCTAAAGAAGGCGCAATTCAAGGAGCCTTTTCTCAGTCGTGCTTTTGCCCCGCTGCAGTCTGACCCAGTATCTCGCAGGTTTCCTCTCTGTGAGCAGCAGATATGCTGCAGAGGTCTCCGTGCCCCAATCAGCTGGTGACAGTGAGCACGGTGCTGCCCTTTCCTCTCTGCCGGCGGAATCGGCCTGGGAGCGCTTCCGGGGATTGATTTCCAGGGCTCTTTCTGTTTAGGACTAGCGAGATTTGACAAATTATTTGCTTCCCCCACTGGCTTTATCAGCAAAGCTGTCCTAGTTTGACCGAGTGCCAAGCTGTTTTTCGTAATCCCAAGTGATGGGAAATGGACCAGAGACATTCTGATTGAATGGGTGAGAAGATTCTCTAATGAACCAGGGGACAATAATCGGTGCAGGATCTGGCACTTGCAGGATACTTATGGATTGTGAAAAGTGCACAGATTCTAGGTTTTTAACGTTCTATTAAAAAATTCAGTGTTCTAATTGTCTGGGGGAACTAATGTTAAAGATCAGCACAGCTTTTTGGAAGTTTGCCATATGAAGATTATTATTATCAATTATTAAAACTTATTCAAGACGCCTCCAATCTCCCTCTCCATGTCCACTTATGGTAAGTGAGGGGAGTAATTTTACAGGTGGTTATAACTAATCTTAGTAATATAATGATTAATTCCCTTTTTTCCTTCCCCTTTTCTGCATCCCTGTGATTAAACATTAAATAGAGAATGTTTAAACATTCCCTTTGGAAAAAGCTGTGTCATGTGGTGGGACAGGAATGGGAAGCTGGTGCCCTGCTCTCCATTTCTTATTGTGCTTTATATAACCCTGGTTCTGGGCACGACAGAAGTTTATCCAAAACCACAATTGTGCTGGTGTGCAGGTACTGGTGGCATTTCCTAATGGCTCACAAGGATCAATCAAATGTTTTAATGCTCCCAGCTCGAGCCAAATGCTGCCCTCCCTTTACAGGGAGTTGGGTGAGATCACAGAAACTCCCATTACTGTTTCAGTCCTTCTGGTGGCACTGAGAGGAAAACTGAACTCGTAGCTTGGTCTTTGGGCCCAGCCAAGGCTTCACCTGGACCAGTTCGGTGTGCCCTTATGGGAAATATTAAATATTGTGCATGCACTGTGCATGTGCTTTCTTTTATTCAGAAGAAATTGGGTATTTTGAGAATTAGAGATTTCCTGGTGACATAAAGACTTGAAAATGTGATTTAGAGGTTTAAAAAATGATTTAAATCACCTAAGTTTATTATTTGGAAACCAAATCACCCTGGCACAGGGTGTCCAGAGAAGCTGTGGCTGCCCCTGGATCCTTGGAAGTGTCCAAGGCCTTTTCCTGGTATCCACCCTAACCCTCCCCTGACACAGCTACATGCCCTGACCCAGCTTCAGGCCATACATCTCCAAAACAATAAAGAAAGATTCAATTAAAATCTGTCTTCGATGCAAGGCTTTGAAAATTATACTTGAAAAGGGATTTTGCTTCTTAATGGGTTTAATCAGTGTTGAGAAGCATTTATCTCAGGAGTTCTGTTTTATTAACAGTTTAATTACTTCATCAGACAGAAAAAAAAAGATCTTACTTTGTTCAATTTTTGCAAATGCAGTAATTTCAGCGTGTGACCCGTCCTGTTTTTGTACTGTAGCCAGTCAGAGGAGCAGGCTAGAATGTTTTGGTTGGTGCTTTCTTCTAGCGCTGCCTTGACCTATCTTCCAGTTAACCCCCAGTTAAACCACTGGAGGGCAGGATAGAAACAAAGGAAAGCTCTTTCCAAAACGGGGCTCTACCTGGCTCACGGATCCGTGTGTGCAGGACATTTATCTGCAGAATTCTGCAGCCCCACTTCTACTCGCTGTGATTAAGGCCTTACACAGCGAAATCCTGGCACAGATAATTAGAGGGGGAAGTCCATTTGTTTTGAATAAGAGTCAAAAGTTTTTATTTAGCAAATTTTTTTTTCCTAAGCCTGATGAATAAGCCTCCTTGAGCCCTCAGGTTATATCACGGAATCCTGGAATGGTTTGGGTTGGAAGGGACCTTAAAGACGATCTCGTTCCAACCCCCCAGCCTGGGCAGGGATGCCCCACAGCAGCTCAGTGATTCTGCAAACCATGCAGCACAGGAAACAACCCCAAATTTAAAACCCAGAAGCATCCCTTGGACAGCAGTACAAACACAGGTTTCAGCTGAAGGCTGGCATCACAGACAGCTTTTGGGAGTCAAAAATAGAAAATAAGATTTTGGAAATCCACTTTTTTTTTTTTTGGAAAACACATGAACTGGACAGATCAATAAAATCTCTATTTGCATAAACAAACCACTCCTGTATATCTTGCTATAAATATCAACCTTTGAAGCAATCATTCCAGTACCGCTGTAGGAACTCTTGTCTCAATGTAGTTGGTGGTTTCTCTGTCTTGTTCCAGTTCTTTATTAGTTAAAAGATTAAGGTGCTCTATAGAAGTGATCTTTGTGAGTTGTTGGGAGGCAGGTTTTTGTGGGGGTTTTTGGTTGGTTTGCTGGTTTGCTTTTTGTTTGGTGGTGGTGGGGGGAGTTTGTGGGGTTTATTTATTGGTTTGGGTTTTTTCCTAGGGAAATCTATTCTGCTCAGCAGCAGAGACATGATTAAGAGCACTCAGGAAAACGTTCCTGGCACTCTGAGTGAGCGGTCATGGCACTGCAAGCAGCTGGGTGTTAGAAACATGAATATCCCTAGCATCTGTTATCAACCCCCAGCCAAAGGTGACTCGGGGAAGAACAGCTTTGGGGAGGATGTGCCAGTCTCGGCCACGCTGGTGGTGATGGGCAGGAGCAGGGCGGTGAAGGGGGCCAGCGTTCAGAGAGCAGGGCCACCAAGCCAGCGGTGTGGCTGGCAGCCCTGGGGAAGGACGGGCCGGTCCCCTGCGCCCTGCTCTGCACCAGCCCGGGGATCTCTGCGCTTGCTGTGACACGCTGGAGCGCGTTCTTTGGTTCTCTGTAATGCCCCAAATGCAGCGCCTTCCCTCGTGACCTATAAACCAGCCAGCAGACCCACAGCAAGCTGCAGGAGAGCTGCTGATACTCGTGTGCAGTGCCTCAGCATCTCCTCGGCAGGGGAGAGAGCAGCTGGAGCCAGCCAGCACAGCTCTGCTGTGGGCCCAGCCTCTGTCCCTGTGCCTGCCTTGTTTCGAGTGAAGGAGAAGGAAGCTCGGGCTCAGCTGAGTGAAGTGCTCGGGTAACGAAGAGTGCATCACACTCCTCTATTGAATTTTTTTTTAAAGGGAAAAAAAATGTCTGGACTGGGAAAATAAGTGGAGTTAGAAGGTGCCTCAGGTGCTGAGTGCAGTAACATCTATTTAACCAGCACACACACCAGGGACAAAGCTGATCCCTCTGCTGAGTACCCCCTTGGTCTCAGGGAGAGTAAGGCTTGCTGTGACTTCTGGCAGCTTTGTAAGACCGTGCCTAATTTATTTCTAGGCCACGTTTAAAACAGGCTGGTTAAGGGTTGTGAACTGACCCGTTTTAAAGCCCCACCTGCCTCCCTGCCCGCTCCCAGCGCAGGTCAGTAACTCGGTGCCTTCCCCGAGACGGTTCCGCCGCCCCGGTCCCGCTTTGATCTGGGGCTTAGCGCAGGTGAGGTGTCGAGTGGCTGGCAGAGGGGTCAGCCCCACCAAAATGTTATCACCTCCCACCTCCTCCTGCCTGGCGCTGTTTATCTCCAAACAGAAGCACCCCTTTATGTCCAGGCCAGCTCTTACGGGAGCTGCGGGTCTGTGGTGTCCGGGAATCCGCGGCAGGTGCCAGCCAGGAGAGCTCCATGAAACGCCTGACAGCCGGATCGGCCGCAGAGACAGCCCGGCCGCACCTGGCTGGCTCGGGCTGTCCCCGGGCACACGGAGCTCAGGGACCAGCACACATTCCTGCCCCGTCCCCTCCCCGTTCCCCTCACATTCTCCTGCCTAGCCCTGCGTTAGCAGTTTGTGTTCCAGTCTTTCGCTCCGCGTACAGGGAGAGCGTGTTTCTGCCAGCCAGCTAATTCCGTGCTTCTGGAAATCCTGCTCCCATTCTTAGCAACCTGCCTGCTTTTCACAAATTAAGAATACCAAGGGAATATAACAATGTGTTTTCCTTGTGGTGAAGACAGCATTTAAAGTACGGAACAGCTATTAAAGACAGTAAAAAATGCAATTTTGATGCTTTCCAATTTTTATTATGGTAGACAGGTAGTTTCATGTTAGAGATAAGCCTATCTGTAAGTGAAATAATTACTCTTTAATTAAGATAATTATAAAAACAGGAATGTAAATACTCAAGGTATAGTATGCCTCAACATTTTTCCTTTCACATTATCCACAAACTTATCTTGCATACCTGAACCCTGTTTTTACTTGATGATTACAACAGCATATGCTCAAAACTGAAAACAGAGCAAGCAATTAAACTGTATGTAGACTGTTAAGTTTAATAGCTGAGAAAGACTTTTTGTTGTCATTTTCCTAATTTCTTCAACCTTTATCTTTTTATCTTATTTTCTAAGGAACTGGTGGGATTCTCCCAGCAGCCTCTGATACTGAGCTTATTTCCAGCTAGATTGGGTCAAGGGGCAGTGCTTTCTGAGTTCCATCAGGGTTCACAGAAATACCTGGCCAAAGGTAAGAGACCTCCCTAGTACTGGAAAAGGCAGCAGAGGGTGAGTTCTTATTAGAGAAACAGGTGAGAAATGTTCTGAGAGCTTTCCCAGCTGCAGGAGAGTTGTGTATTTGGAGACCACAGAGGCACCAACCAGGAACCAGCAGTCAGGGGCCAATCCAACTGCAGCAGCTCTGCTGCTGGTGGCGTTGATTATTTCACCTGTGCTGGTAAGTCACAGCAAAACACGAATCTCTTGTGTGTCTTCTTCCTAGATAAATCCACGAAGCACAAAAATGCAACAGCAAATTTGTAACATCATTCTGTTCTGACCAAAGACAAATTGAGATAATAACCAGCTCTTTGCAGTCACAGAGCCCATTATTTCCACAGTACTGAACAGAAGTTAGTAGAGAATGATGGCAGTTTTGTGATTTTATTTTATTAGTTTTTGTAATAAAAAAAGGGGAAATTATGCAGCTGGACTTAACTGTCTAGAGAAATACTCATGTGCCCAACTGCTATCTTGTCTCTTTATGGAAGAGTCCCATGCTGTTCCCTGTTAGTAATAATGATTTTTCTGAGTCAGTTTTTAAATTTTCTTTGTGCCCCTTTATGCAGGTGTGTATGACACTGCAGAATCTGGCATGGGGGATCACTGCCCACAAAGCTGTGATTTCTGGCACAGTGTCCGAGATGCTCTAGGAGAGCATTTCCAAACCCTTGGAAGCTGTGTTGCACGTTTATAACATTCTATTATCACGGGTGTCTCTGAGCTCTGCCTGTGCTTGTTTCAGACAAACACAGTGCTGGTGTGGGAGCTGCAGGCTCTGGTGCCAGCACCTCTGCTGTGCACAGCGGGGTGGGAAATCCCTGTGCCTCCCGTGCAAGTGAAAGCTCCTGGGCTCTGAGGAGAGTGAAACCTGGTAAAGACACACAAGGAAGGGAAAAACAAAACCAAAAGCAGCACCTGGATGCCTTTGCTGCACCTCACCTGTTATGGGACAGCAGTGGCTGTTGGCTGTGGAATCAGAACACCCTCGTGGGCCTGTAGGACACCAAATGAATCTGGGCAGGATGCTGGGTGCCCTCAGTGCCCACTGGAAAGGGAGACTGTATCAAATCAGGTGGAGATAAGCTCTCAATACCTTAAACACCCACAGTTATCTGCTGGCTTGTTCAGACTGGGGAACTCAGGGTTAGGTCAGGATCAAAGCGTGAATTCCGTGAGCAGAATTGCCACCTGTACAGAATTAGCACTTTTAAACTACTGAGGCAGAGAATCAATGGGGCATTTATTGCACTTTAACAAGAGTAAAAGGTGTGTCCAAAGCCACTAATTCAATGTAATGCAACTTATTTCCCTGTTTGAGCTCCCTAAGAGCTCAGTCCCACTGGGAAGGGCACTAAAGTTCTGTGAAAGGGAGATGCCAGCCTCCAGTTCTGCAGAGCCTGGAGGATGACTCAAGTCTGCCAGACAACCACTGACCTCAAGGTCTCACTTCCAGCATAGATGGAACAACAATTTTGGCCACTTCACACAGGTTGGAGATGTAGTCCCTGATACCTGCAAGTAAAAGTGTCTCTGATGGATGATGCAATGACCCAGTAAAGAATTATGATGTCTTTTCTTGGAAAAAAACCCCGATTTGAATCAAGTGCACGGGTATAAACAACTCGGAACTGGTGCAGGGCCACTCTGAGTGCTGTCCAACAGCACCTGGGATGGGATTGTATCAGTAAAGGCTTCCCTTGACTTCAGGGGGATTTGGATTAAGCTTTAGGATTACATTAACTCTTTTGGTTATTGATATGTTTAATGGCAAATAAAATTTTAAAAAGTTTCTTTAGGAAACCATTCCAGTACTATCCTTTGTTGCAGGCAAAGTGAGGAAATATTCCACATCCCCAGAGGGTCTGGCTGTAGGAAGTTCCCAGTCTGATTACTGCTGTGGTGAGGGTGGAATATTCTTGAACAAGCTATGATGATGAATCCAAAATCATTCTCTGAGGCTTCTGGAGGCTCTTTACTAATTTAATAGGGAAGATGATCAGGTGCCCGTTCATTAGGAGAGTCTGGACTCCACACCAAGCAACTCCTCATTGGAGCAAACTGCTCACGCTGACTTTGTAAAGAGAATGAAAGCAACCGTGGAATGTCAGCTGAGGTGGTGAGCTGGAGCTGGCCCTGGCCCAGGAGGGAACACGTCCCCGCCGTGTGTCAGTGCCCTGCTGCTGCTGCTGCTGCTGCGTTTGCTCTCTGACATTCACGGAATACCACGGCTTGTCAGGACGTGCCCAGGGCAGGAATGAAGGAAGGGGGAATCTTTTCCAGATCAAGATAATCCTCACAAATTCCAGGGACAGAATTCTTGAAAACCAAGTGCTGGGGCAAAAATGATAACCTAATCATTCTCTGGAAGTTCAAATCAGAGGAGAGAATCTGCCTGCAAAGTACAACATGGGAAATTCTGAACAGTGTCACCCTCCTAGCCTGCACATCCAGGCAAAGGGGGCACCTGTAAAAGCAGACAGCAATTCAAAATTACTCCAGATTGGTAGTGAGCACCAAATTTTAAATTTTAAAGGAAGTTTAGTGAGTTCTGTAAGGCAGGTCATTCTGGATGCTGTTTGCAGAGCACAGGTATCCCAATTTAACCTTTACTCTGTCACTCAATGGTTCTTTTATTGATGCTCTTGACAAAGCAGCCAAATAGAGAATGGTTCCCAAGGAGTTTGGGCTGTGCAGTGTGGCACTTGCAGCTCAGTGTCAGGACAAAATCTCTCTTGGAAAACCTTACCTCTTGGTGTCCTTGATGTCCTCTGAGGGTAGGGTTAGGATCCATTTTAAGGCCCTTGTTAAACCAAAGAACGAGCATATTTGCAGTGAATGATCTAAATCACTAAACTTGATGTCTCAGACAGGTATTGTGCCCAGGGCATCCTTCTTGAGAATTTTAGGGCTTGTTAAAGGAGGAGTCTCTCGACAGTAACACGTTTTATTGAACAAAAGAAAGCAAATGATCCCCTTTAGACAGCTCCTAGGCTGGACATTGGTGCCACTGCTCCCGTTCTCTCCTCTCAGGGAACTTCTGTGCATCTTGTGCCAATGCATTGGCTCTGTGACACTGCAGCCACCTTAACCCTTTGCAGCAGGTTCACTTTCAGTTCAACAGGATAATGGATCAGCAAGGGTACAGCAGGCAGGTGGGAACAGCCTGGAATTTGCCTGAAAGGAAAAAGGTTTAAAGAAACCTGGGTGGATGTGTTGGACTGCAGCTCCTTTCCTGGAACTTCTTTGCAATGTTTGTGGTGGTGATGTGATTGGTATCTAACTGCTGCAGGGCTGCCTTTAAACAGAACACCAGAATGGCCCAGGAACTCACTTTCTAACAGCCTGGCTGGGAAAATTTATTTTCCTTCAATTGAACATCTCTCCAGGTGTTGGTAAAGGTATAGAACATCCTGTTCCTTGATCAGTGTGTGCTTGTGTTTCTTCTTCCAGTTTTCACTTGGGATTAATCCCGTGATAGGTGGCTCAGTTTTATGGTCCTTCACTGCATCTCCTCCACAGTGTTTAGGGAGAATACCAATTTGGATGCACACCTGGTCATACCTGGTACCCAGTGCATAGCTGGAACAGATTCTGGTTGCCATTTGTTACTTACCATGATGTTTACCAAATGCATGACCTCTAACAGGCATTTTGTGATGTGGGCTCTTGGGTTCTACTGCCTGAGGAGTCCTGGTTCCCCCTGTGAAGGTGTGCAAGTTGTTTTCCTCCACATGCTTTTATTTTCTTGTTTGTAATTTGGGATCCGTATAAATCTCCTTTATAAGGCTGTTATTCCACAGTTGTCAGCAACAGTCACATCCAGCAGAATAAAACACTGATTGCTAATTTCTGTCAAACCTCTCCATGTTGTATTTGTGGGGTAATGCTTTGCCCTCGTATCTTTTGCAGTAGCACAGGAGATGAGAGTCAGATTTTGCCCTCCATGGGCAAAAACTCCTTGGGCCAGGAAACACTGGGAGTTGATAAATCCAAGGAAATGCTTCGAGTTTCCTTATCAGAGGAGTGGCGTTGCCTTTGTCTGTCGGAGCAGGGTGGGGCCCTGCTAATGTCGGAGTGTCTCCGGGCCCGGAGGGGAGGACACGCGAGTTCCAGGTGCCGCGGGAGGGGTGGCAGCTGCGGGCAGGGCTCGGGGCCGCGTTCCCGGTTTGCGGCTTCGCTTGTGCGCCGGCACGGAGCCCGCTGAGGGAGTGCGAGCGCTGCCAGCCCGGCAGAACCATTCCCAGCTGCCAGAGCCCGGCGGCAGCAGGGCTGGCAGGCGGTGCCCAGCCCCAAGCACCGGCGCTCCGAGCGGGGAGCGAGGGACCCGCGCCGAGAGGCGAAGCGCTGGTGGATGGGCTCCGGAGTTAATCCATGAGATTCTTTGCGCCTGGCTGGGAGACGGTGCAAACCGTACCCCTTGCGGGCTGTGCCTTTAACAGGGCGGCAGGAAATACACGCGGTGTAAAACAGAGTTTAAGGGTGCAATAATAGGTAAATCGATGTGTTCTGCAGCTTCTGTGTGATCCCCTAAACACCACGTGGGTTTACACTCACACTTCACACGGCTGCCCTGGGTCCGTGCTTTCGTGCGTCTCGGTGGAGGAATGCTGGGATTTGCTGAAAGATAGAACTGGAAAACCGCTGGTGTCCCCATGCCCCTTCTGAACTCCAGAGATTAAGGAGCATTAGGATGTGACCACAAAGGACACCGGTACAAAGTTCCCAGTGGAACAACACCCACAAAGTGGTTTCACTGCCCTGGGCTTTTGTGAAGGTTTTTTGCATCTTGAGGGGAGTTCAAGATCACTTTTATCTAAGCAGTGACCAGTCAAGTCTTAACTAACCCCACAAAAGTACTGCAGAAGTAATTAAAAGTCTCCATTGTTCATCTTTCTGCCTCTCCCACCATGCTGCTGACGACATTTCCATCTCTCTCGGGTAATTAGTCTTGGATTTTGTTGTTTTAAAATACCCTTCTGTTAAGTTTTTATTTTGTAAAAAAAATAATTATTGGGAATTCTTTTACTGTTTCAATGTCTGTCATGTGTTACTCCAGTAAATAACTTTAAAAAATCAAATATTGATTTATATGTTTGGCTTCCCTTTGTTCTACACAAGAGCAATGATTTCACTTAGCTATTATGATGGATAAAACTTCAGAGATAATTAAATACATTAAATCCCTAAGGGAAGACTTACTTCAGGTCTGAACTATTCAGACTTTAAAGCATTTGGAAAGTGTTAAACCCACTATCATTTCAATATTGTGACTTAAAACCCCCAGCAGACCCTCACTGAACAGATGCAGTGCAAGGAACTGCTGTGTGTTAAGGGCATTTTCCTGTATTCTAACAAAACCAGCAGCAAGCACGACTGTTGTGTGTTTTATGTAAACCTTTAATAAATCCACAGCAGTTGAATAAAAATTCGGACTTTGCACACTTATTTTAAAATGATGTGCAGCCGTGGCCGGGTGCTGAGAGCTGTTTGCTCATGGCATTGGGGCTGCCAGGTTTGGCACTGCTGGGCTGAGACTGGTGAATCCTCTTGATGTGTGTGTTTGTCCCTGCCCTTCTTTTTCCCAGCCGTTCCTTTTCCTGGGCAAGAACAGGAAAAATGTTTAACATCGCCATCCTATTGGATGTATTCCCCCTCCCTGGGAGTGTCCCAGGCCAGGCTGGACGGGGCTGGGAGCAGCCTGGGACAGTGGAAGGTGTCCCTGCCATGGCAGGGGTGGGATGAGAAGAGCTTTCATGTCCCTCCCAACCCAAAGAATTCCAGGATTCTCTGATAACGAGTTAATACTTCAAGACTTTTTAGATATTCAGGATTATTGGCAGTGTATTATATTAGCAGTGTGCTTAGCACACAACTGCAGAGAGCATCAGGTGTCTCCTGCATCTTCCAAATTGTTCTGGATTGATTTAGGACTTGCTGTTCATATTAATGCAATTGTCAGCTGTTGTCTCCTGAGTTAGGGGACACTGAGCCCAGGGATTCTAGCCAGGGAACTCCAGGAAATCATCACCTGTAGTGAACTGCACTGTGAATTATGTTTAAGTCAAAATATGAGTTTTTACATTTCTTTATATGTATAAATGTATTTTTCAACTTCACCTGAAAATTTGGAATAAGAGGCAAAGCACAAAATTTCCTGAAAAGGGCAAAAATTCAGACACATAGAATATTAACATCCCACATGGAAATCCATTCTACCTCCAAGCTGCAATGGAACAGGTGGGGGTGTATCCATGTGTGAGGGGTGTAAACGTTCCCCGGGTCAGAATTGTTGCCCTGCAGCAGTGCTGGGCCCTGGGGCTCTCTCTGGGGTTGCAGTCCCTGTCAGCAGAGCCACATCCAGCCATGCAGGACTTCCTGCCCAGCTTCTCCTGGCTGTGTTGATCCAGCGGCCCTGGAGGACCAAGGGCTGGACATGGGAAGCCGAGGTTTGGCCCCAGGATGGAATGGTCACAGGCTGCCATCCCTGGGCGCGGCTCTGGGGATGCCTTTTGGCCGCACATTCCAAGTCGGATGAGCTGAACCCGCACTTTGCAAATTCCTAACAGCTGGTTCTGCATCTGCCCAAATACAGGGAACAGCACAGGTGGACACTGTTATGCTGGTCCTTCAATTTTTTTGGCTAAGGTATAATGGTCAACAGAGAGACTAGACCCCCCCCCAAAAAAAAAAAAATTAGCAAAATAAGACTGTGAAAGTTTTCTTTTACAAGCAAAGCAAGTGCTCACTCTGATGAGGTTGGTGCAGGAGGACCCAACCTATCTTATCTCTCTTTTGACAACATATCCTGGCACCCACTGGTCTGAGCCAACCATTAACCATTCCAGAGCAGCCCTCCAGCTCCCTGTGTGCTCAGCAGGGTTATGGGACAGTGCCAGCCTGTGCCAGCAGCCAGGGCAATCCTCACAGACACTGTGTCAGCAGCACGGCCAGCAGGGAAGGCATTAGCATTCTGTAGGCAGAACACGTGAATCAGAAGATTTATTAGCTGGAGAATGAATCCAGTAGATGATAATGTGGGAGACTTGGCATCTCTGTTTCGCCCGCTTCATGAATAAAATTCAGTATTTGTATGTTTAATGAAAAAAAGGAACCTCTTAATATTAAAAGGGTTAATCCTTAACTCATTTCTCTTTCACAGACAAGAAATATTTTCTGTAAGTCATAAATAACACATTTTAATAAACTGAGACTTTGATTACTTCATGCGGTCCGACTTGCATTGTAATTTTGCAGAGGCTCTTTGACACCGTTCCAACATCCAGTTTCTGTTGTGCATATTAAAAGTTCTACATATTTCAGACGTGTGCAGGTCTTCATGGTCTACTAGTGAACAGTGTTATTACTGAAAATAAGTTTGACCTTCTGGAGAAATAATTGACTTTTAACGGAAAGTGATTTTATTTTTAAAAAAAACTTCATTGTTTTCATGATTTACCTTTAATTTATGTTCCCGTACTATACAGTCATTTTTCTCAAACTGCACTAATTTTGTAGTTCAAACAAGGCTTCCATTTCACCCTTGAGCCAGGATCCCTGATTTTTCTTTCAACTGGAAGTGCACAAGCTAAATTTTTGGAATCGGTTCAAGGTCAAATTCAGTTCCTTGGAGTTTTGTCTTGAATGTGAACTTCAACAAGGAATGAGAAAATGTAACTTTTTCTTAGTGACAAATACTAGCCAACACATTGGTGGTGGCATTAAAAGAGCAAGAGGGCTTGCACTGGCATGGGCCTCAGTGCTGGAAGGAGCTTTAACTGTTTGAAAAGGCTGGAAATTCATTCAAGCAGCATCTGGTTTGCCCTCTCTAATTTACTTTCATTGATTATATCCCTACAATGAGCATTTGGTAGAGAACATTTTTAATGTGCTTCCCTCCCCGACCCTCAGAAAAAGGAGTAAGGAGTGAATAAACTTGTGGGTTCAGCAGGTGCATGTTGAATTGCTTGAAATTCTGAGTTTGTTTCCATACTGGGGGAAAAATGGGCCTTATGTTCTTGGAAACCTGTTTCTCTGTCTAATTAGGTGTGCGAGGATCACTGGTTATTAACTACTACGTGTAATTAAGTAAACTGCTGCAGAAGGTTAAAGCTGTCCAGTGCTGCAAACGAGTCAGGAGTGGCTCCAGGTTTGGGGGACACCATCTCTTTATTTTTGTGCAGTGGTGAGGGTCAGAAACCACGGACATCTGGCAGGTGCTCACCTAGAAGTGTCAGAGCTTCCAGTCTGCTCCCTCAGCAAGTGTCTGTGAGTTGAGCCAGTGCCACAGCTCTCCTCAGGAGAGCTTCTGCCAGCATTTCTGGAGAGGTGAAAGGCTTCTTGGGACAGCCTTTTCACAAATACAAGAGATTTCATAGAAGAAACACGTTTTCCCTTACATTAGGGAAGCGTTTCAGGTATTAACTAGCTGAAAATGTGCAAAAAATATATATAGACAACTCTTCACCAAACCTCAGCTTCTGCAGAAAACTGAGCAGCCCTGAGCAAAAGATGAGACCTTGGCCCATGTCTCATCTGGATGAGCTCCTTCCAGAAAGCCTGAGTTATTTTCTCTGTTCACAACCACACATTAAGAACCTTTCCCCGTATCTCCAGTATTTCACCGTCTTTTCAGTTGATTCGATGACACCAAGGATCTTTGCATTTTTGTCGTTGCGGGTTTCTTGTGGCTCGGGCCAGCTGCCACAGAGGTGAGCCGCTCTCCTCCCGTGGAAGCACTTTCCTGCCGTGTGAGGAGGCTGCAGGACCGGCCCTGTTCCCCAGAGCACATCTGGCAGGGGTGAAACAGCAGCTCAGAGCAGCTCTGGCACCGCCGAGCCGCTGCTGGGACAGGGGGCTTCGGAAGGGTCCTCCTTAAAAGCACCCACTGCTGCTGAGACTGCAGCCATGCTTTGCTGTCTCTGGAATTCCTTTGTTCAGAGCTGACTGTTCATCTTTAACCCCGGTTATTTATGGTTTACCTGATTTTGGCTGAGCTGAGTTCAGGGCTGAGTAATTTTCCAGCGACTTTGTACATGATGAACACTTCACTAAACTTGCTACCAATGCCTTTGATCAATGTTCTCTTGTAAAACCAATTATTCAAAGCAAAACAGGCTGCTGATGGAGTTCTTAGCTCGCTTTTGAACTGCCAGGCTGGTGGTGGATAGTGTTTATATTCTAATTGTAAATGATAATGGTGTTTATTGCTCCTTCCAGCTGCTTTTACTGAAGGGTCTGCTGAAACCTGGGGTTTCTGTTAACTTACCCAGACACCCACTTTACCCAGAGGTATTTCTCACTTGTGCAGTGTCAATGAAACAGCTCCTGCACAGCAGCATAAAGGGATAGAGAGGCTGCTGAAAACTTCCTATGAAAAAAAAATGAGGCCCCCCTTACAAGCACATAGAAAAGAGAAAGAATGAGAATCGTCTCAGTGTGGCTGCAGGAGTTACAGTACAGGATTCTTAGAGAAAGGTGCTTGAAGGAAGGATTTAAATGAAAAGTCAGGACTCATCTGAGGCTTCAAGACTGGGGAGGTTGTCTCTAGGATCAGGAGTAGGACAGAAGAAGTGAAGACAAGAACAGGAGTCTGTACAAGGAAAGTTACAGAGATATCAGTGGTACCAACAAGCCTTGAGAAACAAAGCTTAGGGCTGCAGCCCTGTACTTTATTTTTTCTTTCTCAGCTGTTGAGTGGAAGCTGGTTTTGCATCAAACTTTGTATTTTTATAAAGAGATCAGTTACTTCTTGTCGAAGTTCCATCCTAAGTTCACAGCCAAGGCACAGCACCAGAGCAGGAGGTGTAAGGCACCTCAGGCCTTCCCTCGGAGCCTGTGCACACAGGAGCTGCCACCAACACTGCCCACAGTGGTGTGAGAGTGAGGCCTTGTGACACACTTTATTTAAACTTTCATCCTTTTTATGGACTGTTCTCTCTGTTTGTCAGGAAACAACAACAACAACAA
Source organism: Gymnorhina tibicen (assembly GCA_013399875.1). Lineage (NCBI taxonomy): Eukaryota > Metazoa > Chordata > Aves > Passeriformes > Artamidae > Gymnorhina > Gymnorhina tibicen. The sequence goes on along the minus strand of VXAZ01004633.1, from coordinate 114,820 downwards.
CAACAAAAAGCCAGAAAATAAAATCTCCAGAATAGAAATCTTCCTCCCATTTTCAAGTTCTGCATGACATGGTATTTTTCATTATTTGCTGGTCATGTGGAAAGAGCTATTCTTCCCTGGGCTTCCTTATTTTGCTGTGTTTAGGGATTATCCTCTTTGAGTGATTTCCTACTCCAGTTAATTTTGGCCATTGTGTGTGTTTTACCTCAGATTATTGTCTGCTGTGGTTGGTGCCCCTATTCATTTCCCTGGGGTCAGGAATGCAGCTGTTGAAGATGTACTTCAGTGTTTGAACAGAAGTACTGCCATTTGGCATTTCTAGTAGTGTTATCCATGTTTCGATTCAGTTGGAAAGAAAGGCAATTATTATGATTACTTTGTGTTGGAGGTGTCAGAACCTGTAGTACCCGTGTTTATGTAACTGGTGCAAACGTATTTCCAAGATACTTCTAATTTTACACTGGAAAATAATTAATTGAGGTACTTTGGCTTGTCATGCCCCAATAGGATTTCTTCTGTTGTCCAAAAGGACGGCACTGACCTCTGTGTTTGCTTCCTTCAGCAGTGCCAGCTTCTCCATGTCAAATGTGCCCAGACCCTGGCCAGACTGATGGAATTATTTAGGACTCCTAATATGAGGAGTCATTAGGAATCCCTCCTTAAGAAGACCCACACCAAAAGATCAGTTTAGTCTTGTACGGAAGGAGCAATGAGGTTTCTGACATTGGAAGGTACAGCTTGCCACACCTAACCCGCTCCTTCCTCGTCCGGGGAGCCGCTGGGCTTTTGTCCCTTCTGCAGTGAGCTGTGAGCCAGATGTGGCTGGGAAGGCAGGGAAAGGGCATCAGTGGGAGCTCTCCCGTGGGAGGGAAGGCAGCTGCAGCGGGAGAAGGCGGTGGCTGCGGGGTTTGCAGTGAGGACCGGGGTGTGCCCCGGGCGCGCTCTGGGGAGCGCGGGGGTGGTGCTGCTCCGGGACTGCCGCTGCACCTCCAACACCCCTTCTGTGTGCATCCTTTTGGGGCTCTCTCTGCTCTCCCCTGCACTACAGAGAAGTGGTCACACAACATTACCAGGCTTCTTCCCTCCTGCTATTGCAAAATGTTCACACAAAAGGACAGTGCTCTCCCTTGTGCTTCATCCCAAGGCAGACCCTTGGTGCCTGCTCAGATCTCTGCTTTCAGTCTCTCCTGGGTGTGCCATGAGTCCTTCTGCTCTGTCATCAAACGTTCCCCGGAGACCCTCGAGCTCAGGGTTCAGCTGCCTGGCCCTTGTTCAGGGTTTGCAGTCTCTGCCCTCTCCAAGGGCCTCTCTCCGTGGAGAGCAGCCCGGGAGTTTCCTTTACCCAGTCTGGGTCTGACGCCCTCTGGGAAGGCAGTGAATCCATGGGTGCACCCTGTTTATCTCCTTCTCATATCCCTCACACTGGCATAAAATTTTCCCTTGGCTTCAATGGGATCACTTCTTATTAACTCCAGTACAAATAAGAGTAGGAGCTGGTCTGCAAATGTTGAATTATTCATTGTGTCTTCAGCAGGGCTTTCTAAGATACCCAGTATCTTTGATCTATGACATCACTGGTTGTGAAAGCCAAGAGGAGACATCCTACAGCTGAAATGTAAATTCCCAGATATGACCTGAAACGTAAATTCCAGTAATATTCCTCCTCCAGGTGATCTCTTATTTCATATAAACCCAGCTTAACAAATACTCACCACCCCCACTGCAGTCAGCTTTGTGCAATTTGAAAGCAATGATGCACAACTAATTGCTGGTGCATTGTGCTCGGTTATAGCAGCAGTGAATGATTTCCAAAAGTTGATTATTCTTGGATGAATGATTTTCTTACCTCTGGTACATGCAGGATTTACTTGTGCTGCTATGAGAGACAGCTAACCACACGTTCTGCCTCAGTGGAACACCAGCGTGTGCTGAAATCCACGTCATGCCTTGCAGTGGGTGTGCTCTCTGATGGTTTTTGACACTGATGTTTTATGGTGTACACAATCACCAGGCCACACTTGGAAGAGAGAGGGCTAAAATGGAATTTAATACCTCTAAATTTGATCCAAAGTCTTCAAAGAGTTTCCAAAAAAAGAGTTATGCACGCTGGCAGGAGACAGTGTTTGCAGATGTAATACTTTTACTCTTTGCAGTTGTAGGATATGCAAAAAAATAAACACCACCACGTGCATTCTTCATGGCAGGCAGGCAACTTCAGTGGGCTTCCAGAAGGCTGAAATTAGCCCTGAGTGCTCAAACCCATGCAGCTATCAACACCTCTGTCTGGAGGCTGCTCAGCAGGGTTATCGACAAGGTGTTCAGAAAATATTAGTTCATACAGAGACTTCAAACTCTCTTTTAGTTTTGGCAAATTAATTGAATCTTTTGCATTCAAAGCCACTCACTGACACGAAGACCAGCTCTCAATGTCCAGCCCTCAGTGCTGAAAGAAAGAGGATGGAAAGTATTAGAGAAGTTTAAATGAGTAGAAGCTCAAATAGATATTTCTAAAACAATTTAACAGGTTGCCCAGAGAATGTGCGGCTGCCCCATCCCTGGAAGTGTCCAAGGCCAGGCTGTACTTTGTGCAGACACCCAGGGATCCAAATGGTATCACAAAACTGCACTGTTTCACTCCTGGGGGAAGCCCGGGGGATTTGGCTCCTCCAGTCTGGATTTGTGTTTGTGAAGCAGGTTAGCAAATTGTGGAGAAGTTAGTCCAGGGTGTATTGTTACCCATTAGGGCTGGAACCTGCCAAGATCAGATCCTGATGTGATTACTGGGACAAAAGTGTCACTGAAGTTCTGGAGTTTTGCCCAAATTAGGACTCCAGCTCTCGGTCCTTGGTCTTTTATGTCATCAGAATCATAATGAGGTTATTTGTTAATGTTCTCAGCTAAATAGTATCTAACAAGAAATCGTCACATTTGTTTGACAGAACAAAATATGTTTTCATGTTAAATCTGTTCTTCAAAATTCCAAGCCCTGTTTACACCCAGGAAATTGCTTCATTTGTAGCAATTTCCTTTTCTTTAATTCCATTTCCAATTCCCATTATGAAACTCCCAGGCATGTAGTATGGCCCAATAAATAGGTGGAGTAGGACCAGAAAGGAGGAAATACCTGCCCTTTTGTACATTTTACTCCCATTTAGAGAAGGAAAATAAGAGAGACATATACAGAAGTTCCAAATGTAAGCAGTTACAATAATTAGCAGCAAGATTAGCACTTGATTAACACTTTTTTGATTTTTTCCATATCCCCCTTTGCAGCCAGACACAAGTGGAATATTGCAGCTGACGTACTAACAGCCCTTTTGTGAAAATTCCAGTGCAGATTATGCAGCTACGCCCCGGAGCCCCGCTCCCAGCAGAGGTGGATATCACCGTTCCCAGCTCGCAGGCAGGGAGGCTGCAAAACATCCCTCAAAGCCGTGCTCAGAATCAGTCACAGAGCCACAGCGAGTGCCAGCCAGCCGGATCCAGCCCTTTATGTCCTCCTCACCCACCTCCCAGCAGGGGTACCCCGAGCTGGGCCGGGGGAGGCAGTTCTGGGGGTCGAACCGTGGTTCTCCAGCCCTTGCTGCGGTGGCTTCACCTCCATCCCTGCGCTCCAGGGCGCTCCGAGGGTGCTGCCCCTGCCCTGGCACTGCTGCCATGTGCGGGTTCCCGGGGAGCTGGTGTGATTAAAAACCGGGCAGGGGTGTCCGAGCGCTGCCCTCGCCCTGCTTGGCGAGCGGTGGCATTTGTGTCGTGGGCCAGGAGCCGGTGACAAGGTGGCAACAAACAGCATTGCTGGGCAGGGAGGAGCGGATGTTTGACACGGGACAGGCACTGGCATGGCAGCGTAAGAGCCAGAACAAACAAAAGAGAAAAGAGGTTGGTATATATTTTTCTTCCTTGATAACAGAACTGAGTTACCAGAGAGGGGAATCAGAATGCCAGGAATTACCTGCCTGAGCCCAGCAGCGTGATGCAGTGGCACCACAGCTCACCTCTCCCACGCTCTAGTGCTCTCTTTCCCATCTCCAGCCACTCCCGAACAGGACTCCAGCTTCCCTTGTCCCTAGGAAAGGCTCCTGCTGCTGCTGACAGATGCCGTCTGCCGCAGTGGCACGGGCAGTTCCGTGGCCATATTTATAACAGGGTGTGTAGCTCTTCAGCTTCCTACAAATAAGGGAGATATGATTGCAAATCCGAATGTGCTGAGGGAATGGGAGCCTCTCCTCGCAGCCATATCTTCTTCAATGTGTTTCCTTCTCAGCCTTCCCCATCTGCCCAGCAGCTTCCCCACGGCCCCCACTGCCATCCGAGGGTGTTTTCCCTTGCAGATCTCCTGGCAGCTGCTGCTGGGTGAGACCTGAGGTGGATCCTGCTCTCAAGCACTGATGCAAACAGGTCAGGTCTGCTCAGCCTCAGAAACCTGACACAGTGCTTGCAGTGGAATTGGGAAAAAGAAATTAAAGCCCAGTTACTCTGCGTGAGAGCCTTACAGGAGAGCAGTCAGTCGAGAAATGACTCCTCAACCCACACTGTTTTCCATGAAGATTTCCTAAACAGAGGTGACTAAACCCAGCTCCTGTGTGCAGAAAGCACAAGTGTTCTTCCACACTTCTGGAAATTCACCTAATCAGCATCAAATCCTGGGATACTTGTGGAGGCTGACTGGAGAGCTGGGACTGTCACTGGTTCCTGTAGATGATTTGCACGCGAGGGTTGTGCACCAGACATTCCAGCTTCACCAGCTGCGCTCCAAGCCCTGCTTCTTTACGTGGGAAAATCAGCCAAACCGTGTATTTTACATTACTTTATGTTCTTATTTTCCTTTGTGAAGCAAAAGTTTCAAACAAAAAAAAAAGAAAAGAAAAAACCATCCAAAAAACACAAAACCTGAAGCATTTTTACATTGAAAATACCAAAGAATCCTGATTGGGGTAAAAAATACAGCAGAATTTTAGCCTTGTTAAGCTCTGAGAGATGATCTATCTGATCAGGGTCTGAGATTACCTTGGTTTGGAGACACCAGGAATTTGGATACTTTAATACAAGGAACCAGAGCAGCCAAGGGTGTATCTGGCTTTCCTTGAGGCATTATTTGGTAGAGAACAGAGTATGCAGGGAGGTGATTAAGGCTGCTGAGGCTTTGTTTCACTGATGCTGCCTGCTCCTGTCCTCTCCCTGGTCCAGCAGCCTCGTCTTTGGCGTGTCCAGCTCTGGCCTCTCCTTGGAGCCAGCAGTGCCGCGTGTTTGCAGCGCTGGTGCTGAACAAGCAGTGAGGTTTGGGGAGCCCTGTGACCAGCACCCGGGTGTGTCGGGACTGCCCTGATGGATGCAGGCTCTGTGGCCCACAAAGTGCCGGGGGCTGGCACCCGCACCCTGGGCTCTGCTGTTCGTGGCACGCTGGGAAGCCAGGGACTTCCTCAGGTGCTGCTCTGCATCAGTTGCTCCTGGAGAAGTTTATCAGTCTCTGTGTACATCCTTGCTCCAGCTTTAAGGTCGTACAGATAGTTAACAAAATATTTTCTGAGGTAGGGATCTGTGCTTTTTTTTATCTGCCTCTTGTATGTGTTACACGGAAATGAAAGATTTGTTGCCTTAAAAGGGCTTTGAGTGGAAAGCAGGACCAGCTTAAAAGAAAAACAAACAGTCACAAAACTGCTCCACTGGGATTAATTGGGCAAATTTCTTAATTCATCTCAATATAGACTTGAGGAAAACCCAGTGAAACCAGTGCAAGTCCTTTATTGCCTCAGATAAGCCTTGAATTAGGCTGCAGCCTCCTCTCCTGTGCCATACAGAAATCAGCCCCAGCATTTCCCCTGTTGCATTTCTGCACCAGCCAGACAAGCTGTTCCACCTGGCTAAACCTGTGCCGTGTGTGTGTTTCATGAGCAATGTCAAAGATCCTTATTGCTGTTCTAAAAATACTATGTACTCAACAATCCTAATCCAACAGTGCAAGACAACACAGGTCTTCATTAGCGGATTGTGGTAGGTACTGCTGAATCTAGTTCAAACAATTACTATTCCATTTTATATCTGCAGGCAGTGTAATAAACTGGAATACAGTTTTCACTCTGAGCAGTCACATGAGAAGTATCTCCTTACTGCTGCATACCCTTAAGCATCCTCATTCACCCATATGTGCATTCTGGCAAGTGCTGCATCCTCTCCTCCTTTATCTCGTGTACAGACTCCAGCCAGGGCTGCTTATTTTGGGAGTTAGGCAGCGCCTTCTCAAAGTGCCACTGAGGATGCACCCAAAGCCACAGGCTGAGCCCACGTTCTGAGGCTGAGGAACTGGATCAGAGCATTCAGCCAGGAGTGTGGTGATGGGAGCAGTCCTGTTGGTTCCTAATCTTCAAAATTTGGGGGTTTGCTGTTGTTTTGGTTTGGTGTTTTTAAGAATAATTCCATGAGGAATAGAAGGAAGTAGTGAAAGGAAAGAATCACTGAACCCTTCACAAAACAGGCTTATATTCTCGGTCTGAATTAATGTTCTGACATGCTTTTTTCTTCTAAATCTTTTGCCTTACTTATGCAGAAAATGCAGCATAAGCTTGTCACAGATGAAGATCGGGGCCTTTTGTGAAGCCACAGCACTGCTGCATGTTGTAGTTTACCACAGTTTATTTTTAAAAGAGCAGCTGGACAAAGTGAGGTCAAGGAAGTTGTATTAACGTGAGTCAAAAAATGAGAGGGAAGAAGTCTGCTAAATGAAGAACTTCAAGGTTTGCATACTTCCCAAAAAATTAACTTCTTGGTGAAACTTCCTAGCATTCCTAGGTGAGCTCTGCTGGATTTAACCGTGTAGGGATCGATCCAGTACGAAACACGGCGTGGGGCTGCAGGGGGATGTGAGAGGTGATGGGCAGGCTGAGAGAGCCAAGGAGGCTCAGGTCTTGCCTGTGGATGAAAATGTGTCACTTCATGCAAAGGAGGCATGGCCAGCAGAGTGACCACTGCGGGTCAGCTCCAACTTGTGCCTGGACAAAAGCAGGCTGCAGCTTTCAGGAGTGGGAAGGATCTCGGGGAGTAGAGGATTATCTTCATTAACTCTATGTGTGAGCATAAAATTCAACAAGGCTAACGAATCATGTAAAAGAAACTATTTTAAAAGCTCAGGAAAATAAAACTGGATAAGTTTCTATTGAAGATTGTGTCAAGTGACGTAGTGTCACTGAGGAAAGCACGTGCATGTACCAGGTTAGCACACGTGCTCAGATGAGCTCCCTTCCCAAAGCTAATGCTGGCTCAGGTAATAAACAAAGAGTGCAGGCAGGCTCCAGAATAGATGTTGCTAATTAGCTTTTTTCTTTTTTTATGTCTGAGCTGTGAAAATTGGCTGCAGCACTCCCTGTGATTATACCTTTGCCTACTACAAATTTTGCTGATGCTGGGTTGAGGGAGAAACAGCAATTACGCAACCTGCAGGTGCCGTGACAGCACTCCAAGGTGTGTTGATGAAGTAAACAGCCCTGCAGGATCAATTTCCCCGTGTTTCAAAGCAGAGCATGTGTTCTGTAAATCTGCTGATGCTGAAAGATGTGTCTCCTCACATGTCCACATCTCAGTGCCAAACAGCCACAGAGGACCCCAGTGAAGGAGTGACCTTGTTGTATTTCCTGCAGGCTGGGCTCCAGTGTGTCGTGCAAAGGTAAACAAACATCATGTCTTGGTGTCAAAAGGGCTCGGTGCTCCTCATCAGTGCGAGGATTTAGGCTGCTGATGAGGGGAACACGAAGAGTTCTCATTAATGTTTTATCTGTTACAAAAGAGAATGCAGCACGGGCATGGGGAAGGTACTGATACCCTCTGTGCTGCTTCTGCTTTGCCTTCTTAAAAGGTAGAGAATGCAGAGGCATTTTGGGTCCACAGGGACATTTCAAGCCTTACACTGACTACCACGTACTCATGTGAAATACTTGCACAGTGAAATATCCCCTCTCCACAGAAAATTCATCTCTGCATTATCAAATGTGGCCCAAAGAGAACACAAGGCTGCCTCCTCATAGGATCCCAGAATGGTTTGGGTGGGAAGGGACTTAAAGATCACCAAGTTCCAACCCCCGGCCGCGGGCAGGGACATCTTCCACTTGTCTTGTTCTTCCCGTGTCCCCTCAGTAACTCCTGATCTCTTCCTTCAGTAGCTTCAGTAACTCTTCCTTCACAGCACAGGCTCTGCTGTTCTGGCTCCCCCATCCCAGACACGGTGCTGTCACACACCTCTCTAGATCTTTAGGAATCTCCTGTACTCTGGGTCTGTGCCTGTAAGAATTTCCACTTCTTGATCACACTGTTTTGTGTCTTCTCTCTGGCATCTAAAACGCTTCAGTCTTCTGTGCAGTGCTAGCTAATGAGTGTAAACTGAATTTAAAACAGCTGAATCTAGCTTCAAGACAACTAGATATATTCTGCAGAGGAAGAAGTAATTGGAGAGTGAATGAGAAAATCCCTTCTAACATTTTCACTCTGAGCATTGAAGGGTAATTCCATAACCTAGTTGTAACTCAGCCTTGGTTTTATCTCTGTTAAATTTAGGTCTCTAAAGAGCCTCTAGCACACACTTGCTCCCAAAATTTCACTAGTAGGTGCAGGAAAATTGTACCAGAATGATGCTGTAAACTGCACAATGGCAGATTTCCTTGGGCAGGTGAAGATGCAGAGAGAAATCTGCAGCTGGAGGGATGGGACACGCACAAACCCCAAACACACAGAAACCCCAAGCACACACCCCCAGAGACCCACCCCAAAGAAACCCCAAGCAAACTCTCCTCTTCAGATGGAGAGGGAGCTCTTCAGGAGGCTTTTTGTAGGAAACATAGAGTAAAAAGTGTTGTGCAAGCCCAGGGCCTGGCACACAGCTGGATTTTACCTAAATTGAATAGGAGAGCTGGGGAAGGCGGGGCAAGGCAAGCCTGGGGCCAGGCAGGCGTGACAAGGAGCCTTTCTACAAAGGGAGTGGAGGACTTTCGACTGGAATGGCTTTGAGAGGATAATGTAGGTGCATTTGGAAAGAAACGGTGGCTGTATTTACTCACCATCCCAAGCTGGCACTTGTTCTTGCGGAGGGTGGAAGGTATTCCCCTTTCTGCTGGCATTGTTAGCGTGAAACACGCTGAGCTCGTGGGTGTGCAAGGATGTAAACAGGGGAAAAGGGTGGGTTACTCCTTGGTTAACTGTGGAAAGCTGAGGGAAATCAGTGCCTGTTTGCTCCCTGGACTTCCCCTCTAGGAGTGGGGAGGGTCTCTGGAGGTGACCTGGGCAGCAGGGGCTGGCAGCTGCCTTTGGCCTCATGGAGGTGAGGGCTCACTGGCTTTGCAGTGCTGGATGCAGCCCCCTGTAGGAAAGCCTCACCCGAGTGAGTCTTTCAAACACAGCTTTGAGGAAAAGGAAGACTCTGGCTTGGCAAATACACCCCAGCTATCATGAGATATTTCTGATTAACGTGGGTTTGCCATCTCTGCCCCACCACCTGCTACCCAAGGATTGAAAATTTGGAGTCTTGCAGCTGCTGCCTCTAAGCTCCCAGTTAAGATTCAGGCTTTAATGGAATACTTACCTCACAAACCAGTAAGATCTTGCTCTCAAGCCATTAATCATCGTTCCAAAGATGAAATTTGTAGTTTGCTGGTTTCCCTTTCCCTGTTTCGTCTCCTTGCCTCGCAGGAGGTGGGCAGCCAAGCTGGGCTCGAAGCAGTGCTCCAGGGGCTGTGCTCACGTGTGGCCAGCTCCAGGCAGGGCAGGGTGGGAGCTCTGGGCCGCTGCCTGTCGGAATAACCTGTCCGAAAATGGGCCCTGCAATGAAAATGCCCAGGTTTGAAAAGCAGCTCTCCTATGGCTGCTGGGGGGTGTGAGGGGAGAATGGGCTCAAGGAAGCCAGGATGAGATGATGATGATGATGATGATGATGATGATGATGATGATGTCACCTGTATTGCAAATTCGGTACCCAAAATATTTTTTTTTTGAAAGTAAACCAACAAGCTCCCGTCAAAGGAATTGAATTCTGGGTTTTTGCCTATTCCTCCTCCCCCGCCAGTGTGCACTCCTAATGCTTTATGAAAAGTTAGAGTCAGTTTGTGTTTTGTTTTGCTTTTCCTTCCATGGGGTTGTTCCATCTCCTCTCTTCTCAAGCCTGATCAAGCCTTCTATTTGATCCCAAATAGTCCAGGTTTTCAGTTTATAGAATTATGAATAAAGGCTCCATGTGCCATTTAAGATACACGTTCCTTCTCATTCAGAAGTGTTTGGCATTTACCCTTCTTATTTAAACATGTTTAAGCGATTCCATTACTAAATACTGCTGGAGGGATCCAAAGAGGGAGAAGAAATTTGGCACAAATCCCAGTGCAATTTGGAGGCGAAGGTCTGAGGATGCTCACTATCCTATAGAATGACAGTAATTAAAATTAATGAAAAATCACTGCATAACACCCACGACTTGACATATTTCCTCAGGTGGTTTTTGCAAAAATCTCCAAGAGAGACCTGTGGCTTGGGGCTTTGAAGTTCCCCTGCCCCTCCTCAGTCTCACCTCAGCTTTCATAAATACAGATGGATACTTGAATAAATATTCTGAAAGGAGTTCATTACTTAAAACTCGTCTGTCCTAAGTAGCTTAATTTCTGTCTTAAGATGCCTTTGTAAAACTGCATTTGTGCCCAGGTAGAAGGATTAAAATTTGAGGAGCTGCTCAGCCCAGTGGCAGGGATTACAACTGCTCTGCAACAGAGAGTCAGCAAGAGGAACAGCAGGGCTGGTGGAGGGGTGGAGTGTGAAGGGAAAAAACCCCAACAAAACAAAGGAAAAACCCCCAGAACAAGTAAAAAAAAACCCCAAAACCCAACCCCAAAAAACCAAGCCCCACAAAATATTGTATGTGTAGGTAAATCTGTTTGGTTGGTGAAGAAAAACAGACTCTTCATACTTCAAATAAAGGCACCTGTAGACACGGTGATTTGAGAAGATCTGCCTTGAGATGGCATGGTCTGTGGATGGATCCTGTGACAATTATTTATTTATACAAATCGAAATGCTGGCTGAGCTGCTCGGAGCCACCAACCAGAAGTGAGAGCCCGTCCCACGATGGAACTGCTGGGTTTGCTGTTTGGTGTGCGAGGGGCACAGAGGTTGCCCAGGTTCACTTCCCAAGGGTTCCTTATTTCCAGGACCTTTCCCCCACCTGCAGCAAAGGAGGGTTTGGTGATACCCTTGTGGCTTTTGAGCCTCTTTTGATGGCTAAACACTGAGGGATGGGCTGTATCTGTGCTGACCTGGTCTTCTGGAACCAGGATTATCTGAAGGAAAGGTCCGATGCTGCTGTGTTTCACATTCCCTTTTCCTGAGTCTGCACGAGTCTGGTAGGACACGGGACAGGAGGCACACATGAACTGTTACTTCTTCTTGCACCTAAAACCTCCGGGTTAACTCCCTGGTTTTGTTCGGTGGTGGGATCTCATAACGGGATGCCAAAGGGCAAACTCACTATTTGGCAAACTTTGAGGGAGAAGCCCATCTTTTATGGTTTTTTTTTCCAGGTGAAACAGTCCTGAAAGAACCCTATTAAATTGTCTCTTCCTGTTGTCACTACACGGTGCCACCTACCCAGGTCTGTGGGTTCTCTTTCAGGTGAAGGAAACTTCCTGACCTCTTTTTTTTTTCTTTTTTTTAATCCCTAAAAGCAATTAAGACTTAAGAGAAAATTCTGATCTATTTGTGAAAATCTAATCTTTTTCTTGCTGAGAAAAATGGTCAAGATCAGCATATCAAGCAGAAGAGTTTCCAGTGTCACTTGGAAGTGACATTAAAAGATTCTTTTGAATCAGCAAAGCACCTAACACATAAAATCCTCATGCTTTACAGCCTCAGTGTTTGGTGAACAGTCAAGACATTTTACTACCCTAAGGAAAAAGACAGAGTTGTTTTTGTCTTGGTACTTCTTATTCTGAGTTATTCTTTGTTTTTTGTCATGTTGCAAATCAGCAGTGAAGAAAACTCACTCAGCAAGCAGTAAAAGCAGCAACAAATGTTTACCCCTTGGGATATGTACTCTGGAGAGAAATCCCCACCCAAACCGAGCAGACACTTCAAGGTCTACGCGTGCAAGTTCAGCTTGACTTGGAATACAGGCACTCAGCCAGTGAAGGAATCACACAGCCCAGGTCTGTATTTGAGGTTAAAACATTCTCTATCCGGCAGGTTAATAAGTTATCCATGAAGCACGAGAAGCATCAGAACTGCAGTTTGAAATATCTGATATTAAATCTCTAAAATAAACATTGAGAACTAGAGAAAATAAATTGCTCTGTGAAAGAATTGAGTAATATTATGATTTCCCTCTTCCTCACCCCTTGAATATATTGCTTAATCTGTCCTAAGACCGTAATTACCATCCTTAAGAAGGATGTGCATGTGGGTGCCTTTGGGTTCCACACTCTGTTTCCTTTGCAGAGTGGCCTTTCTGACTTTATTAGTTGTCAGTGTTTATTAATAATCTGGATTTTGGGCAAGAATCTTATGCCACATTGCTGAGAATGAATCCTGGTTCATTGACACTGATTTAATGAAGCTTTTAGCTTGGTAAAGTGTCTTTTCTGTAATATGCAATTAAAAAATTGAGTAAACCCCATTCAGCACTCCTCCCCCAAAATGACTGAGTTCCAGGTTGGTTCCTCTGTACTTTTTCTGTGATGGTTGCACACTCTGAGCTAGAAAAGTTTCAATTAAAAATTCTTCCTGGAGCTGCACATCTTTTCAAACAGGGGGGGTTCGTGTTATAATTTATGGGGCTGTGCTGTGGTGTCTTGGGCCACGTTGTCCTCCTTCAGGAGTTTCTGGAGAATGGTTATTTATGTAGATGTTCACTAATGAAATCCTGTTTGTTTGGAAATGGTCACACCTACAGCAGCAGTGTGATCACACCCTCAGACTGCAAAATCTGCAGGGCAGCAACTCCTAGTTTGCACCAAAGTGCAAGAACCATAAGATACATGCATCTGCCTTTTTCAGAGCATATGTATGACTGGCAAGTGCTTCCAGGAAAAATTGTAAATTCCTCTCTTTCCCAGAACTGTTCAGTTCTGCAATTTTTCTGTAGTGAGTTCTGGAATTGAATTTTCAGCCTCTATTCTTGTTCGTTAGATTTTGTTTCTTCCTGCCTTGTCTTCTAGGTTTTATGACTACTTATTTATAGGTTTGTTCCTTCCAGGCGGTTAAATTGATCTTTAATTTTATTTCATGACCACAGAGGAAAACAGCACAAGCTGCAGCAAGTTGGGAGGCAGGCAGGTATTGTGCGCACTTTCCTGAGGCTAAACAGACCCGTGCCTCGGTGTCTTGGCTGCTGAAGTGTGCTCCTCTAAGGAAGAGGATGTTGAAGGAAATCTGGGGAATTCATTCTTTTATTAGATTAAAGGGAATAAAGATATGTGGTCGCTCAGCCGCGCGTGGCCGGAGCGGAGTTCGGACGTGGGCTGGGTCGAGGTCAGAGTGGGCCTGGGAGTGAAGGCGTGGGTGGGGGGAGAGCAGGAAACCTCCACTCTCCTGGGAGCAGAACAAACTGTCCCTGTGAGCCAGGGCTCGGGCACCTGGAGCTGGTTTGGGACTGGAAATGAAGGGAGTTGTAAAGATGTCTCCTGCCAGGAGCCAGGGTCTCGTTAGGAGCTGGAGCCCCAAGAGCAGCGGGGTTTGTGCTCCGCAGCTCCCTGCTGGGGGGAGCAGAGCTGGCGAGCACCTGAGCGGGGCTGGTGCTGACGAAACAGGAGCTGCCTGCACTTGCCAGGCAGCTGTTTCGTAGGTGCAGAGATGCAACAGGACTTTGCTACTGATCCCAGCACTCTGGGGAACAGGGTTTGCCACTTTGTTCCTGTGCCTTGAGCAACTGTCATGTTTTCAAAAGAAAATTGCTTTGCTACAGTTCTAATTTCCACTTCTTGAACGCTGTTTTTCATCTTCACTTTCTCTTCGCTTTTGTGGGACGGAGGAAATCATTACCTTGACAAGATGCAGCAGTTTCCCCACAGACAGAGGGGTCAAGGCATTTGGCAGGTGACAAGTCCCTCTGTCACACTGCCTGGCACGCTGGCAAGTACCAGGCTGAAGGGCTGAGAGACACAGCCATGCGTGGCAGGGCTCTGGAAAAATCCTGGTGCTTGGCTCCATCGTTTGGCTGTGATGGAAGGCACGTGTGCTCCACACACAGGGTTTAACCCCTCGTTCTGCAGTGCAGAGCTCAGGCTTGGCCCAAGGCTGCTGTGCCAGTGTAGACTTCAGTTTTTGTTTAGTTAATACCAGAAAGGATAAAGCCACATGTTGGGTACCTCTGTTGGAACCCAAGATTTTTGTGTTTAGCAAATCCTCCCCAACAATGCTGACTTTTGGGAGCTGGTCTCTTGGCCAGGTATGAGTAGGTTGTGATCACAGCTTCCTCTGCACAATACCTCACACAGGAAGAGGTAAATGTGTGTTTTTCCTGTGCTGGGACACCTTGCAGAGGTACCACTGTGCATGGCTGGGGCAAGGATCATGGGGGCTCCTGCCACTTCAGCTTCTGCTGCCCTTCTGTGGATGCCTTTGGGAGGGATTTGTCAGCCCAGAGGGACAGCCTGGATTGTGCTGGATGAACCGAGTGGGGAACTGTGCACCAAATCTGGCAACACTAGTGCTAGCAAACACCTGAAGGAAATGCTGTAAGTGACTTAAAACAACTGAGAAGAGGGGAAATACTTCTCTGCACAGCAGGCAGCAGCCTTGTGGAACGGGCTGGGACTCCCTGGAACTGGCTGCCCAAAGCAGTGGTGGAGACAAAGAGCATCAGCTGTTTGCAGAGCCAGGGATGGCTCCCTGGCAGCCTCAGTCCACTGTGGATCTCAGGGAGGTACAGGGGAATGGTCTGTAGGAAGTGCCTGGGCTTGGGTTTTTGTCCAGCTTTTCCCTTTGACACAGCTGGAGAGACAACACCCAGCTAAAGGGAGCACTGGCCAGACCCACTGGGCACTTCACACATCCTTTCAGGGCCTCTGAGAGACTGAGTGTCTGTGGCTGCCCCCGGCAGAGAGCGAAACTCTGGGGCTAGCAGGCACTGCAGTATTCCTCACGTGGTTTGGGATCAGCCAAGCACACGGCTGAGAGGACTTGCCTACGTGCCCAAAGGGCAGGTGGTAACAGGTGCCAAAGTGGGAGTTTGCACAGGACTGTGGAAGCTGCAGCAGCAGCTCTGCAGGTGGAGGGCCAGGAGCGCTCCTGCTGACCCGGGAGAACAACGTGAATCTGACCCACAGTAAATTGGTTTGCTCAGATACCCTTCGGTGTAACCCCTCAGCCTTGGTAGAAAAAAAATTCACAGTTTTTCCAGCAAAACAAGTTGTTGCTGCTTTAACCAGTCCAGGAGTCCTTGTTTATTTCAGTTTTGAAAGCAGTTTTTGAAAAGGATCTCAATAGGATTAAAATTTATGCCAGAGGTGGCTGATAAGCACCCCCTTTCTCTGTCATAGCAGCAGGAAGATCATCAAGGGCTGCTTCTACACACAAACCACCTGAGTTCAGTAAAATAATTGGATGCACAAACTTGGGATTTAATATCAGTGGGGTTTTTTTGGGTTGTGCAGAATAACGAAGTATAAAATACTCTGATAATTTTTTTATTAACGTTGCCCAAGTTAGAGAACCAGAGCTTACACAGTATTGACTTTTTCTTTGTTTGTTTCTTTCTTATCAAGTTTCAAACATTTTTGAGGGTTTGGCAGGCGTCCCTGATCCCCGAAGCCCTGAATGATTTATCAGCTCCCTGCGCAGCGCTGGGGTCCCGTGTGCCAGCTGCACCGCGCGCTCTCCTGTGCCATTCCCAGCCCTCGCCCCAAAGCTGCCCCTCCCCAGTCAGGACGCTTCTCCCCGGGAAGTTTATTGCCCCAAAAGCTGTATTTTGAATGAACGCATTCAGGCAATGTGTTTGTAAACACAGATTTATCACTATTCTGCTGCCTCCGGAGGAGATAACTGTGCAGTGCTTCCTCCCGGTTCTGTCTGGACCTCCTGATCCCTTACCTAACCACTTGCAGCTCTCAGTCTTTCCTGCATCATCACTCCATTTCACAACTATGGCAAATTAGGCCTTTTTTTTTTTTTTTTTTTTGGTCATTAAGCCATAAATTATGGTTTCCTGGATTTGACTTATGTTTTTAAATTAATATTTCCCCCATCCCTTTCCCCTTTCCAGAAAGTCTTTATCTGGCAGTTCTCCAGTAGAGGTTCTGCCCCAAGTCGAAATCCTGCCTCAGGATTTCCTGGTCTTGCCTCAGCTTATTGCCTGTCCATGGAATCATTCTGCAAACAAATTAATTTCTCCTTGACTAGAAATTATAGAGTTCTTTAATTCTGTCCTTCTCCAAAGGATGTTAGAACAAATCTGTCTGAGGGGCTTTCAGGGCACTGTGCACAGAAGTGCATCTGTGGATAACATCCAGGTGCATCTGGGGATAGAATAGGAGCAAGAGAGGCTTGAAAAATTGAGAGACAGGCAAAGCAAACTGCTACGGTGGAAATAGTTGTTTGTTCTTCTTGTGCTGGTGGGTTAAACTAAACAGGTGCCTTCACCCACACAGACAAAAATCGTGTGCCTTCCCCTGCACCTGGTTTTGGAGAATGCTTTGGAAACTGCTCTGAAAAGGGCACCTTATCTGCCCCCTTCTTTGTGTGAAAATGTTGGAAAGTTATAGCAAGTTTTCCTCCATGCCTCTTCTGCAGGCTTTAACCAAATCTCTCAGGGTTCTGTTGCCCACCAGCTCTGGAGCACTGGCTCCTTGCCCTACAAATCTTCCATGCAGATTTGAAGAGAACCGTGGTTTTGTTTGGCTTGAAGTCGAGTTCTTCACGGGGGATTGGGGTGACTGTGAAGCCAAGTGGCATCGCAGGGTTCTGAGCATCCCTGTGCTCCTTTGTCAGCAGATGACAATCTGTCACCAGCTAAAACTCTCAGGCACCCAGGAAAAAAGCAGCAGATGGAGTCAGTGCCAAGCAAACTGCTCACTGGGTTTGTGTGAGGTTTTAGAATCACGGAATGAGAGAATCGTTAAGGTTGGAAAAGACCTTTAGGATCAGCAAGTCCAACTGTCACCCCAGCTCTGCCGTGTTCACCACTAAACCATCGGTGAGTTTCTCACGGAGGAACACACTGTGGGCTTGATGGGGTTTTGAAAATTTCTTGGGTTTGTTTTTTCCCCAGTCTTGCCCTGTATGCAGCTGATCTTTTCTGACTCCAGAAATATCAGTCTAAGCCACAGAGCATCTTTGTTTCTTGGTACTGAATTCTGACCAGACCCCCAGCCCTGTGTAAAACAGCTCTTGTTGAGTTGGTCTGAAAAAGAGATGGATATAACCAGCAGAAGGTTTACTGGCACAGGGAATTGGATTTAGACATTAGAAGTTCCTTCTAGCAATGGTAATTAACTCCAGCCTTTTATCAGGTGGATTAATTTTCTAGTCTACTGGAACCATGAAGAGATTGAAAGCTTAATGATCAGTGGGGTCTGGATGATCCTGGGGGTCCCTCCCAGCTCAGGAGATTCCGTGGTTCTGTGGTATGGAATGGCCATGGAACCATGAGCAAGATCCCCTTTTGAAAGCCAGGGAAAGGCAGGGGTGTGCACACGGAGCAGCTGCTGGGGGACACCGGCTGTGTCGCTCCTTCGGGAGAGCACAAGGCTGGTACTGGAGCACAGTAACAAAATTTGGTTCTCTTCCTTGTTCTACCAGTCCTGTGCTCTGTGCAGGTATTTAATCTCTCTGTCTGTCAGTGGAATCCTCTCTAACTTGCCTTCCTGTGCCGGGGAGAGGGAGCACACAAACAACGTCCACAGGCGCTGCTGTGGGAGGTCCTGGACGTCCGCTCTGGGGACAGGGGCTGGCTCTTGTTTTGTCCTGCACTGTGCTGGGGGAGTTTTGTACTTCATACATTTTTAACAAGAAAAAAATGCAGTAGGTGGGCAGGATGTGCTGCTAATGCTGCACTGTGTCTATTTTTAGGAGGTTGCTTGTCTGCTCATTTGCAGTTGTTGCAATTGGGAACAAATATTCTGAGTCGATGCTCAAATTAAAAATGTGTGAGTGTGTTGTCACTGATGTCTGATGTCACCCGGGCAGGTGCTGCTCTGAAACAGCTCCTCTGAAGTTCAGGAGTACATCTGATCAAAGGGGACATCAAAAGCAGCTCGATCTATAAAGCAATAGTGCCTGCATGTAGAACACACTGGTTTGCAATAAAACAGGAGAGCTTTATTGAATTACATTAAATTGCTGTCAGGGTGTTGGTAGCACAACCAAAGCTCACCTCTGGAGTTTTGAAAGTGAGGATGGGAAGGAAATGGATGGAAAAGGGTTGCAGTTCTAAAGCAGATCTGGCTTTGGCGTTTTTGATGGAGGTTTTGCTAGAGCAGGGTCCAAACATAAGGTGAGGTTCCTGCATTGCTCAGGCTCAGAACTTGGCTGAGTTGTGGCTGGCAATATTCTGCCCGGCTGACTCGCTCTGCAGCTGGCACATTAAGGCAAGTTTACATGTTTGGAGAGCAAGGAGATTAAAATACTGATATAAAGGGGTAAGATAGGATTGCTTTGGCATTCTCGAGGTGTGCAAAATGATTATCCCTGAAGCAATGTGTGATGAGTGTGAGCATGGCAACCCTTACCTGGTGGGTTTTCTTGCTCTGTCCCTACACCCACTCTTGCACTGTTACCTACTTAAAATGTTCATCCTTCTCCCCTTTTGACTATTTGCATGGGAGCTGAGTGAGTCTCCGAGGCGAAGCAGAGCTGCAGATCTGGAACACGATGGGAGCAGGATGCCACGATGCTTCAGGCAATGTTTTCAGCTGTGGAAAGCAGAAGGCTAAAGAAGAGTTCTTCTGTTCCATCTGAAAGATCGATATTCATTTGACAGTAAGCAGAAGGGGGAGCCAGAAAGGCACAGTGTCAGTGCTCACACTGCATTTGCCGTGCGGGGGAACTGGTTCTGTGTCACCGTGCCTGGCTCCAAAGGCTGATCTGACCCCATTTCCATCGCTGTGTTTGCTTTTTTCACTCTCTCCATCATTTCCATCGCTGTGTTTCCTTTTTTCACTCTCTCCATCATCTCCCTGTAATACCAATCGACTTCAGTTCTAAGAAAAACATTTTTTTTAATGCGTATTTTTTGGAGATGCAGCCTTTACAGGAAAAGTCAAATTCCCTAAGTTCTGGATAGGGTTGGAATTAGCAGCTCTGAGGAAATAATATAAGGAAACTAATTGTAAAATCAAGGGATAGAAACAAAATTGCTTAGTTGTGTCATCTACAGCTATGACACATTCAGGATCCAGCCCTTTTCCCTCTGATGCTGACGGCAAAGCATCCATTAACATTTCAAAGCTGGTTTTGAATTCTTTAAGAACTTTTGTTCTTCTGAGAGTTGCTGCCTGCACACACAAAACTCCCAGTGACTGACAGCACTACTTGATAAATGCTGTTCAGGCAAGAAGATGCAGCAAAATAAATGCTCCTTAGCATAGGCCTGACTCCCCCTTCCCATCCCTGGGGATCCTTGCTGGGAAGCCTCGGTGACTTGTTCAACAGCCCTGAGCCTCAGCTGCAAATGCCTCTGGTTGTCATCACCTTTGGCTGGCAGACACTGCAACTGAGACTTCGTTTTCAGTCCACGGACCTGACACAGCCCTTGCAGCTTTCTCCCAGTCTCCTGTGTCTGCCACAGCTTGGTTGTGCTGGGAGGAGGCCCCGTGCCAGGTCCTTTGTTCCAAACGAAGGATTTCAGTCATTTAACATTTCAAAAACATGCCTAGGAATCAATAGAGGGGATTAGAAAATCAAATCTATTCAAGTTCAGTGCAGAGCCTTGAGGGTTGAAAAAGGTGTCAGAGCATTCTCAGAGTCAGACCTGGGGATGAGGGCTCAGAACAAACCTTGGTTAAAGCACAAAGAACGAGCTGGAGCCCAGAATGGGGTGGACCCGTTTTGTTCTGAGGCAGCTGAAGAATGCAGACCAGCACCACCTAAACCTGAGCAGAAGGGCTTGGCGTTCCACCACGAGAGCCACGATCCATTTAATAAATTATAAATCCCAGCTCTAACCCAGGCTGCACTCCCACGCAGGAAATCAAACGTAAAACCTCTCTCTAGAACATCTGAGTGCCAGGCAGCTCCAGGTTTGGACTTTCTCTACTCTCTGTCTGTTCTTCCTACATGAACTGCTGGTCCCAGAAGAGGGATGGAATTGAGGAATGCAGAAAGCAATCTCTCCAAGCAGAAATTAGGACACCCTCCTGAGGAAAAGGGGCACTTGACTCACAGGTGAGCCCATTAATTTCAAGAACAGCTCCATGAAAAACAAGCCTGCCCTGTAAACAGAGACCATGGCAAAGGGACTGCATGGATCTGCAAACCTGTAGGTAGGGATAGAGCTGGACAGGTGAGGAGCTTCTCTCAGCAAGTTGGAACAGGATACTGTCAGCATCCTCGTAGGAAAAGTCAAACTCGGTTTCCAAATCTGAGCTCAGGTTTCTGAAATTGGACTGGAGAGGTGGGAACTGGAAGAGGAGAGCGAAGAAGCTTTTATTTACGTGTACAATCTCTCAGCTTGGATACGAGTCGATAAAAATCTGTTTTTATTACACTGCAATGGAATTTCAAGGCCAGGCTGGACGGGGCTCTGAGTAACCTGGGCTGGTGGAAGGTTTCCTGCCCATGGCAGGGGTAGGAATGAGATGAGCTTTAAGGCCCCTCCCAACCCAAACCATTCTGTGGTTCTAAAACCAAACACTTTTTTTCTATCCCCTAAAAAACCTGCAGATTTAAAATGAAGACGGATGCTCAGCTGCGGCTTACTCGGAAAAGTTTTCAGTAGCAGTTCTGCAGAACTTTTCCACTCTTCGAGTTTGAACCTCTGTCTGCCACGTTCCAGTGAAAGGTGTCCTTGGAGACGGGGACAGGGCACAGGGATGTCCTTGGAGATGGGGACAGGGCACAGGGATGTCCTTGGAGAGGAAAGGATTCTGCTGAGGAGCCCTCTGGGTTTTGGGAGTTAGCAAAGCGGTGGTGGAGGAGTGCTGGGCACTCTCTCACTGGTGTGTCCTAGGTGCACTTCCAGAAGACTCTTTCTATTTTAGATCAAAGAAAAATGCAAAAGCACTCCAGAAATCCTTTCTCAGGCTTTTTCTGTGGTTTGATGTGTTTTTTTCTTCCTCCCCTTCAGTTATTGTGTGGTCAACCTTGACGGGCTTTTAATGCTCTGCCAAGTTCTCTGGGAGCTGCAGGGACCATCCCTCTAATGGATATATGATGTAATTATATTTCAGCATCCTCTAAGTGGGTCTCCTGCTACCGGGGTGCTTATATCTACATGCAGTTGGAAGTTTTGTTTTGTGCATCTGTTTCTAACGAAGATGTGGCCCCGAACTATCACAGAGGGCCAGCAGAGCCAGCTGTCGAGAGCTTCTGGTGCCCAGAGCTGACTGTGATGACTACGAATGTTTTTCATTTGTCTGATTAAATAACTTCAACGTAGTAATAATCAAAACTGCTTGATTTCACTGTTCAGCTACTAAGTGACCAGAAATGTGAAGAAAAACCAGGGTGGGGAAAAAAAACAACCCACAACCCTTCAGGACTTTAAAAGTTCACCTTTTAACCCTCATTTTCAACACCTGCCCGAAGCAGGGCTTGGGCGCAGCGAAGGCTGCCGAGTGATCCCGGCGCTGTGCCGTGCCCATCCCACCTTCCCTCCGGCAAGCTGCCGCTGCCAGCAGAGCCAGAAAGCCCCGGAGAGCTGTGTGCTGTTGGAGCTGGGGGCACGCTCCTGGGGCTCTGCGCTCGCCAAGGGGCGCGTGGGACGCTTGGCACCGCCAGCTGCAGGCAGGGATGGAGGCGGTGTTTCCATGGGAAGGGCGCTGCCTTCGCCCCGCCTGGCCTCACGGAGTTCGGAGGCAGAGGCTGGCTGGAAGGCCGGAGCTGGGGTGTGGGCTGACCCGGGTTTTTGGGTGCTTTCTAGCAGAGTTTTGTGCTGCTGCGCGTGCTTGAGTCGCGGCGTTTGGATTTTCGGAACTCGGGGACTCTGTGTTCTGGGCCCGCACTGGCTCTGCTCGTTTCTGATCCAGCCTCCAGCTCGGAACTCACCTGTGCTGGGAAATGGATTTCAGGACATACACATGGCACTGGACCCAGATGCCAAAATACAAATCCCAGAATCCCAGAATGGTTTGGGTTGGAAGGGACCTTAAAGCTCATCCCATTCCACCCCTGCCATGGCAGGGACACCTCCCACTGTCCCAGGCTGCTCCCAGCCCCAGTGTCCAGCCTGGCCTTGGGCACTGCCAGGGATCCAGGGGCAGCCACAGCTGCTCTGGGCACCCCGTGGCAGTGCCTCCCCTCCCTCCCAGGGAACAATTCCTTCCCAGTATCCCATCCAGCCCTGCCCTCTGGCAGTGGGAAGCCATTCCCTGTGTCCTGTCCCTCCAGGCCTTGTCCCCAGTCCCTCTCCAGCTCTCCTGGAGCCCCTTTAGGCCCTGGAAGGGGCTCTGAGCTCTCCCTGGAGCCTTCTCTCCTCCAGGTGAGCCCCCCCAGCTCTCCCAGCCTGTCAATGTGTTATTGTGAGCAAACCAGACCTGTCCTTTGGGGTGTGCTATCTTCACTCAGGTGTAACATCACTGTAGGAAAGAAAGAACACTGAAGCTGAATTTGAGCTTGTTGAGGAGCCCCTCTGGCTGCTACTGACTGTACCTGCTCACCTGTAGCAGCCTTGGTTCTGTGTTATAAAATCCCCTGATCAGTCGCTGCTGTGGTGTGTGTGCTTGAACAAATCTCATTAAGGTCACTGGTGAGTTTTCTTGGACAGAGATCACAGAAAACCCACGTCTTAAATGGTAGCTTTGGAAATCATTTAAATGGTAGATAATGATGCTCTTTTTTTACTCTATAATTCGTTCTGCAGCAGTGTGCTCAGAATAGCTTGCATTGGTTTTGGCCAGTTTAGATTTTTTACAGTCAATATTTCAAGAGAGAATTGAAAAGCAAAATAGGTGTGGGATTAAAGAGAGAGAGAGAGGAGAATTGTTTAAGTTAAAGGATGTCTAACAGCTTTAAAAATAAAAAACCCGATCAATTTCCAGCAGTAGGGATTATGAAAGAGACCACCAGATCATGACTCCGGGGAGAGCCAGTGGATAAAGGGACCCAGTTTGTAGCTGCCCAGTCCTTGAGCAGGTTATGAGAAGCTTCTGAGAGCACCAAGCTGGGCTCAGGGATGCTGGGGGTCCTTTGTCCCATGGCTTTGAATTAAGAATCAAGGTGCAAACACCACGTGTAAAACTCAGAACAGCACTGCCACCTGCACAGCACTCAGCTCCTCCTGCTCTGGGCAGACCCCAGGGGCAGCTCAGCACCCACAGCCAGTCCCTCACACTTGTGCTATAGGGCTTTGTTTTCTTTTCAAAGCAGTTTCCTGTATTTTGGTCATATAGAATTACAGTTTAAAGCCCTGGTTGAGCTGTTTGGGTATGCCTCAGTTCAAAGAAATACAGACTTTCAAATGCTAACCACACACGTACCACTTCTAGGTGCTGTTTCTATGTCACTTCCCAAATTTTGTGATAACTTAGTAGAAAAAGACTCTTAATGACGTGAATTTGCAGTGATTCTTAGAAAAATTCCTGAGAATTGTCCCTTGTGATTAAAGAGGTTGTAAATCAAGTGTGGAGGTAACTTTGTACGCCTTGCTTTGCTTGCTGAGTTCTTTGATCTTTCTATGCAGATGTTCAGCCTGGTGCCACGGCAGAGTCAGACACCCGAGGGCCTGTGTCCCCTCTGTGCCACCAGCTCAGTGCCCTGCACCCCGTGCCCTGGGCACTGGGGCCGCTCCTCTCCCGGGGCCCCTTCCCACGGAGCTCTGTTTGTGGGGTCGGGGGCTGTGGGGCTGCTCTCTGCGAGCTGCTTTTGCCTCCTGAGGTGTAACGCTCCCTCTGCTCTCTGGAGAACTCTAAGACCAGCAGTTGCTGAATTTCAGTGGCCTCCATGGCTGGAAAATGTCTGAGGCATTTCAATCGAATAAATCAAACTGGCCCAAGTGCCTGTCGTGGCTCTATAACAAAATAAGAGGAGCAGAGGAGTGCTGAACACACACACTGTGTTTTGTGCTGCACCAAAGTGAAACAAATGGCACGTTCTGTGTCAGCAGGTAATGACATCTCCCGAAGAG
Organism: Gymnorhina tibicen; assembly: GCA_013399875.1. NCBI lineage: Eukaryota > Metazoa > Chordata > Aves > Passeriformes > Artamidae > Gymnorhina > Gymnorhina tibicen. The sequence goes on along the minus strand of VXAZ01004633.1, from coordinate 90,588 downwards.
CAGAGTTCCTGTGTTAATCATATTTCACTTCTCTAACTGGCTCGCTTCCTCCTCCCAGCCAACCAAGCAAGCTGCTGAAATTGTGACAAACGCTCGCACACTTCGTGGAATAAAAATCGTATTCAATCTTCTCCCCCCAGCCCACGGTGCCCAGAACGCTTCCAGTGAATCGTGGGGCTGTGTTTGCAGGCTTCCTCCATCCAAACTTTTTAATGGAATTCCATCCCAAGCTGTCTCTAATACGTGTCCTGTTCACGGGCTCTCCTTCGCGCAGCATAATGGATTCTTCAGGCTTTGAAAGTGAGTTGTTGTGGCCTAGAGTAACAAATCAGTTTTGGAATGCATGCTGTCTGTTGTAAATGATTTGGGGGTAATAAATTTTCTGGTACAAAGCAATAGGCAGAGTTTTCATAATGTTGAACAGTTTGGACTTGTCCTGAAGGGAACAATGTCGCAAAAGCAATGTGCTGGTTCCAACTATTTGTTATTATAAAAGACAATTTTTTTTTCCTTAAGGTAGAATCCTCATCAGATTTCATGCTTTGCTGTAACTTGTTTTATTCCTTATGTTAGACAAATAAAAATATTTGAGCACAGTTGTGTATCTGTTACATCTTTTAATGTAAACTTCTTTTTTTTAGGCTGCTTAAGAAAGCTTATACATGTTACCCTTTATACTAAAGGCCCATTAAAGTGGATTTGATTGCTCCCAGAGCTTTTGATACACTGCATTTGAACCCAGCTAATTGAAAACTAGGGCCACAGTGCAGAAGCTGTTTTACCTTAAGTGTTACCTTAAATTTAGCATGATGGTTTTTCAGCACTCATTCGTTCTCCCCTGGAAATGTTCACAGGTGGCGATTTCTAGAGCTGTCCCACAGACAAACCCGATTAAATGATGGCTTCAGACAGCCCCCACGTTAGAACTGGGTTTTGGTGAGCCTCGATGTGCAGTAGCTGTCAAGAGACAAGACTTCCACTTCTCCACGCCAGCATCTGTCCCGTTGGTTCTGCCCGTGAAGCTCGGAGTCTTTATCCAGGCACCCGGTTCTAGGGACTGCCGTGCAGGAAAAATGAACCTTCTTAATTTCCAGCAGCCACGAGATTGAGTAACTTCACTTCTCTAACCCTTCCCTTTCCCCAGAGCCCCTTTCTTGCTGCAGTGCCCAGGGTGCCAGTCTGGAGGGACGGGTATTGCACCTAGCAGGCAACATCAGTCTGGTTTGGGCTGGGTGTTCCTGGGTTAAACTGGAACAGTGGAAGAAATCTGTGCATTCAAAATGGGTTAAGGCCTGCTCAAATGAGACCTCTGTCTATAAACTGGGGAGTAATCCCTGAGTGGATGAGTTTCCACAGCAGTCTGAGCTGTGCTGCTCTGGGGTTTGTCATCAATCTGGCTCCAGTTTGTCATCTCAGGGTTGCATAAGCAGGCTCTGGGCTGAGGAGGGAATGGAGGAGCTGGTTTTGCAGGGATGGGAAAGCTCAGGATTGTCTTCATCGCAAGGATTTAACAGTCTTCCCCTTCACTGTCCCCGTGTGCACCTGTGTGTGTGTGGAACGAGGAGAGTGCCGTGGCTGCTCACGCAGGGCTGTTCCCTGCCCTGTCAGCACTTTTGTTTGCCCCATGGCCCCGTTGTTCCCGGGAGTGAACACCAGCACCCATGGGGCAGCAGCTGGGGGACAGGAGGGCTGCAGGGTGGGCAGTGGTGCTCCTGTGCCAAAGGCAGGCTGGAGCCAAAGCCTTGCCTTGCCTTGCCTTGCCTTGCCTTGCCTTGCCTTGCCTTGCCTTGCCTTGCCTTGCCTTGCCTTGCCTTTCCTTGCCTTTCNTGCCTTCCCTTCCCTTCCCGGGGATCCGGGGATGCTCCCCAGCCAGGGCACGGCTGCTCCTCGTTTCAGGGAGCTGTGGGTGTGCAGAGGGCGAGGAGAGCAAGGCAGGAGCACTGCAAATGTCCGGGTCTTCAGGGAGCCAGGAACTCTCTCTGGGCCCGCATTTCTGTGTCCTTCAGTCCTTTTTCCTCTCTTGCACACCAGGAGCTCTATGGCCACTCAGGAAATTAACTTACTTATTGATCTTCCTGAAGGGCCCAGGGATGTAATTCTGTCTTTATTACATCAGATTTTAGAAGATATTTTTGAACAGTGGCAAAAGCATAGAAGTCACAGGGGAAAAAAGCTCACAAAAAAAAAAAAAAAAAAAAAAAAAAAAAAAAAAAAAAAAAAAAAAAAAAAGAAGAAGAAGAAGAAGAAAAGAAACAGCAGCAATCACATCTCAGCCAGGTCTGTGGGGCCGGTGAAATCAGTCTGTGTATGTGAGGAAGACAGGGAAGATTTTAGCAACTTGCGTACTTTAGGAAATTTGTATCAGAAAGCCTAATATTAGATTTATTTATAAGCTTCAGTTTTTCCTTATTTTAGCTCATGGAGAGAAGTTCAGGGTTTATTGTGCAGCTTTTTATTTCAACCACATATTTTCAGAACTACTTATCTTTATCATTCCCCTTTGTAGCCTAAAACTTGGCTTGGCAGCTCCTGAGGTTTTCCACGAAATTGCTTAAGGTGTTCCCATAACAGCCTGCACTAATTTCCATACAGCAAATGTTATCCTCCTTCCCGAAGAACACCCATGGAATGTGTGACTTCCACAAGCAGCCTCAGCAAAAATGTGCCCTGAACCCACAGCGATCCAACCTAACACAGTTCAGACGGATCACGAGCAATGCTGATTTGTTCATTCCAATTTATGCTTTGGACTTTTTCCCCCAGCTTCCCAGTATCTTCTAGTGAGGAGTTCTGATTTGTAAGACAAATGTCCATCTACACACAGGCACATGGTTTTTCTGGGACAGCTTTGCTAGTGAGCTCTTAGAAGTAACTATTTGTCATTTAAACTCGGTTTGATGAGTTAGAAGTGAGGGAAGCAGTTCATAAAAAAATGATTTCTTTCTGACTTCTACAAAAACTCAGGCAATTGTTTAATCACATAAAAAATCAAGACAGTTAAAACTAAATTTTCTCGAGGATTTTGCTTTCAAGATTTATTCCAGGTTTCCTACAGAACATTCTTCTATGTACAGGAGCTGAAGTTAGACCTGGCTCCAAAAAAAGGTGGCACTGAGAAACACGTCATCCTGCAGCAATTAAAACTCACTTTGACAAGACAGAAAATGTTGAGGAGGCTCACAAGAAATGAGAGAACAAGACACAGTGCTGGTGATGACCTGGATTTTTAATTTTTCCCTGTTAAAGCACCAGCAAACACGAGTCCTACATTCCCAACAGGTAAAGGATTCCAAGCCTGTCATAATGTAGCTTCACTGTGCAGCTGTCAGATCTGCAGGGTGAGAAAAAGCAGAAGACAGTCTGTCACCCTGGCATTTCTGTTTCCACATTTTCCTTATCTCCAAGCAACGAATGCATTTTTTCATTTACACCTACCTGTACCTTTACGCAGCACAGCCAGCCCTTCGTGCACTTCAGGGGAGTGGAGATGTCATGCTAATGATAAGTTCCTTTTTCTGCCTTTTGAAGGGCAATTTAAATTGTCTCCCTGACTGACGCTGCGTTTGCATTAGTGATGCTAAAACGTGTGCCTGTGAGTACTGTAAATGGATACAGTGTAGGAGTGGAGGTATTTCTTTCCTCGAGACTGAGCCGTGATTTTTTTCCCTTATTGAAATACAAATTGCCATGTCTGTTTAAAGCTGACGTGTGGGGTGTTCTTATTAGCACCTCCAGCCTGAAGCCTTTTCATATTCAAATGAATGTTAAGTGTTACCAGGATTACACATTAGGCACTTAAAGAGAATGGGCTGAGGAGCTTGTTTCAGCTGTTTATTGTTCATTCCAGGGTGTATTAACTATGCCCATTTAAAAATCATATTTCATCATCTTCTGGTACTTTGGAAGAGAAATAAGGAAAGGCAGATAAAATTTAGGCCTTGTGTTAGCTTACATCGATTATCCTGCATTTTGTTCTTGTCTTTCTCCTAAATTGGCTAAATATTTAAAGAACGATGGAGCAGGAATGACTACTGCATTGAAGGGTTTCTTTTTTTTCCTTTTTATTGACACCATCCCTTGGCTTTAGAAAAGAGACTGTCTGCAGAGAGACATCTGATGCTTGACTGGCAGCTGTATAGATCTCTCTGAGCGTATGTTCAAGGACTAAAAAAGTTTTTCTCTTCTCAGAGTGCACAGAGTGCAGCTCTAGAAGAGAATATTCTGAAACTGCATTCAGCACGTGATTTTGGTGGCCATCAGCAGTGCCTGGACCAGCTATTTGCTGAAGTGCTTCCAAGAAAGCTCTGGAATGTGCAGTAGCTCCGAGCATTACGTGGATGTGTCCTCTCCATCCAGGGCAGAGAATGCTGTAGCTGCAGAAGCCCGTAAAAATGTCAGACTAATTCAAATTTTTGGGTGAAGCGTATCACGGTGACCCCATGATTTAAGGGATGTGTGAATACCGGGGTTCCCTGAGAAGTTTTGGGGTTCCCTGAGAGGTTTCAGGGTTCAGAGCACCCTGGCTGCCCGGGCTGCGGGAAGGGCCCTGTGAGCCTGGGACACAGGGACGGGCTCCCCGCCCCCGTGCCTGCCCCAGGCTGGGAAGCCACGGCACTGGAAAGGAGCTGCAAGGTTTACAGGACTGCCAAACGGAATGAAAAGGTTCTCTGGCGTGCAAGATCCTAAAGCGTCTGATTTCACCCAGAAGGGAAAAGAAGAGATTTCGGACAAGGGGAAGCAAGGAAAAGAGGAAGGGGGGAAAAATGCCTCCTAATAACTGATTTCAAGAGCAAGCCTTGGGTTCAAACCTTGGGCAGAGGTTCAAGTCAGTTCTTTATCTAGACCAGCTCACCTAATCCTGGTTATCAGCTTTCTCCTCTCTTGTAGGCATGAGTTGCTGTATAGCCAAAGGGAAGAAACTTCCCAGGTAAGAAATACCAAGGGACTTGCCTCAGCTAGCTGCAGGAGTTGAAAGAATTCTTCCCTCTATTTCAGATTTCAGACACTTTTCACTGAAGCTTCTTTTTTTTTTTTTTTTTCTTTTTCCTCTTTTTTATTTTTTTAATGTGGCTCTCTCAGCTTTAATGGGACTCTTTAGTCTTTCAGTTTTGGGCCCTCCAGGCTTTCAACTTTCCCAGTTGCTTCTCTGCAGGCAGGACTCCCCAGCCTGTGCTCAGCACTCTGTGTATTCTGTGCAAAGACAAGTGCCTTCAAGGTTTTTGTGACCCTGCAATTTATTCATGGGCTGTGGTAAACTCGGATTTGTATAATTCATGGAAACTATTAAATCAAAAGGGTGCTATAGAATATTTTTTCCAGTACAGCACCCTGCCCTGAATGAAACAATGTAAGTAAAATGAAGCATTTATAGAAGAACTGGCCATCTGTCCAAACACTGCTCAGCTACTTGTCCAAAGGCTATTTTATGGAATTTGGTGTTGAAGTGTTTGTCTGTGCACCTGTGGTTGCGCACAAGGACACTTTTTCTTCCTTGGATAAATATTTATACAGGAGATACTTGCACTTAATACTGCTTATTTTCCTTTTGCCTGGGTGAAAATATCCCTGTTAACATGGAGCAGGACAGAAGCACGGTGCAGCTCCTCTGCTCGGAGCGGGTCCATCTGCCTGTCGGGGCTGAGCGTGTGTCCCTGGTTATTCACCATGGAGCTCCCGGAGCAGAGCGGTGCAGGGGGGCCTGGGGCTCGAGGCTGCTGGCTCAGAGCCACCCCGGGAGAGGCTCAGGGCACCTGGGCCACCAGGATTTTGCCTCTTTCCTTCCCGGGAGGTCAAGCACAGCAGCCCTCGGCCCTCGCCCAGCGTTTGAAGCGCTTGGTGGATCCAAACGAGCTGGAATTCTTGGATGTCAAACACATCTCAGTCCTGAAAATGTGTGATGCCACAGCCCTCTGCAGTGGCTTAGCTGGGGGTCAGAAATGGGACCTGCAGGGGCAGGGCTTGGATCGGGCTCCTGGATCCCTGGATCCTCTCACTCCGGCTGACCTGAGCCTGTTGTTAGGAGTTTTACCCAGCCCTGACCGGGGTCTGCTCCTCGCTGCCTCTTCCTTCAGTGCTGCCACAGTGGGGAAAATCAGAAATGAAAAATAAAATTTAAAAATCTTTATTCCTTTTGGCTGAATTGCAGACACCTTGTCAGGTTCCTTCCAGGGATAATGGGCTCATCCTTACAGCAAAAGGGTTGTAGATGGAGTTTGGTCTGCTCTGTTATGAGAGATGACAACACAATAGTGAAATTTGGGTAAATTTCAGTTCATTGATTTGGAAATGGATTGCTGAACTAAAAGAGAAAGCTGTGCTAGAAGGAACTTAAAATTCCGTGGTCTGGGGGGTTTTTGTGCAGTTTAGAAAGCTCTGTCTTGTTTTCAGTTTCTCTGTGTGATTTATGAGGACACAGAACTGCTTTTCTTTATGAATTCCGTGATTCTCTACAAAATTATTGAGTGTCATGAAAATAATTTAAGTCCTTTTTATTGTAGTGCAGTGTTAATTCTTGAAAATGCAAAATAGTGCAAGATGCACACCTTACAGCAGAATACATATCCTGGGAGTAAAGCAGCCCTGTTCCATTATAAGGTACCAATGCTTAATGATTCTTTCTTTTATGTTGCATGGATTTCTAACACTTTGTTGCTGTTTAAGTAAAATCAACAAATGCAGTTTACTCCAGCCATGTAACCTGCTGTTCCCCTGGTGTTTGTAAGCAATCCTTAATCTTCCCTTTTCTCTTGCTGTCATCTCCAAGGGCTCTCCCTGCAATGATTAGAACCCTTCTTCACCTTCAGGAATGGCACGGAGTCACAAACAATATATTCAGATGAAAGGGAAATGCTTGACCAGCCCTTCCTGGCAGCTCTTTGATCTCCTCGGGGCCGGAGCATCTTCCAGCCATTCCCTTGGGAAGGGGAACAAGTGAAACATTGTCCTGTGGGGCAGAGAGGTCTGCATACCTCACATAGACAGGAAGGCACTGATCACCTCCTGCCTGCTGTGCTGGACGGAAAATTGGGAATTTTTAGGAAGGAAGCAATAACAACGTGTTGGCCGAAGGGCTGTTAATGAACTGGCCGGGCAGTGCCAGGGCAGGGCGTGTGGGGCATCCCACGCGTGGGTGTACAGAAGTTCTGTCGGTTCCTTTGGCAAGAAAACCATCGGTTTTCTTGAACGAGACAGTCAGAAAACAGAACATTCAGAGTATGATTTGAGATGGCAACAAACAGCAAAATGATGGGAAGGCTTCAGCTGGAGGGGATCTTTGTCTTTAATTTAGGAACACACCGTGTGTGTGAGTCCAGATTTAGGTAAGGATCTGAGAACTGTCATTTGAAGGCACAGCAGAAGCTCCTGGTGGTCAGCCTGCCCAAAAGACAAAGCTCTGGTGGTTCAGGTGATGCTGAATTCATGCTGCGAGAGCCTCTGTGTTAAGTGATTCCAAAGTATTTTCTGAAGAATTTTATGGAGGTTTCTGTGTTTAAGATGTGTGATATGCAGGAAGGACATAGACACGATTTCACTCGGCAGCTGAGTGCCAGCACTGAGATCTGGGGTTTTGGTAAATCCTCCCGGAATTGAAAACCTTTGAATTAATGGACATTAAATTTAAGGTTGAGCGATATGGCCAAGCTCACAGAGAAAGCTCATGGTCAGTGGACAGTAGAACATGAATTCTGGCTCCAGGATCCACACCCAAAGTACCAGTTTGTATTGCTTTGAGACTTGTAAGCACGGCAGTTTAAAATTGCAGCTGGCTGGGTGCACGAACCAAACAGACCTGCCGAAGGCATGAGAGCTCGTGTGCCATCTTCCCTTTCCCTTGTCTCCTGGGACGTGGCAAAGGGGTGGCTGTGCTCCCCGTGCTGGCCCCGCTCTGCAGCTTCCCAGCCCTGCCCCGGCTCAAGGGAGGCAGAATTCTTGCTTTCCCCTGAGCCCACTGTGCCTCTCGACAGAGGCTCTCTGGTTTCTATACATTGTGAAGTGCTGCTTACGCTGGTAGTGAGCAAATAATAATTTAAGTGTAATGAATACATGCTGATAGACAGATAAATCTTTTTCTTGGATTTTTGCATACTTAAGAGTCTGGCCCCGCTCCCATTCCATTGAGGGCAGATGAGATGCCTGTGAGATTAGTCCCATATTAATGACTACAGAACATTATGTCATAGAGGAGTATAACAAAAGATTGTGTCATACAGGTACTAAAAAAAACCCAGTTACCTTCCTAAGGCAGTGCTTCAAAACCTGTTGGTTCAGCAGATCTTAAACTCGCATAAACAACTTTTTGTGCTTTTTAAAACACTTGCATTACTGAAATGCTGATTGATTTCTGCTGTGCTATCGTCCAGCCTACGACCTGCTGAAAATATCCTGTGATATTGTTTTCCTCCTGCTTCTTTTGAAGTAGTTACAAAATGTAGAGATGAAATAAGATATTGTAAAATGCAATTTCGATGGATCCTGCCTGATCCACGGGCAATGAAAGGGATGCTGTTTGTGGGCTCAGGGGAGATGGAAACATTTGGGCACCGTGTCTGGCACAGTTTGTAAGCAATACCCAAAGCATCAAATGCCCAAAGCCAGTCGGGAGTGACTCAGGTGGTTCTCCCAGCTCAGCGTACAGCAGATGTCCTAAAGCAAAGTGGTTTTGTCTGCATGCGTGTGTTAACCATTCTGCTGTGCACTTGGGCACACAAAGGAGGGGATTGATTTCTAGAAAGGCTTCAACATCCAGTTATATCTAAGATTAGAGCTCGTGATGGATGCCTTCAGAATATTGATATCATGTTTCTCTCTCCATCAATCACAGCGTGTTTGCAACTACTTTGAAAATGAAGGTCAGCCGATTAAAATGACAAATAGGGGGTAAACAAGTCTCAGGGCTTAAGCTGCCTTAGAGCTGCTCAGGTGAGAGCCGCAGCACGGGGCTGGGCTGCTGTGTGCTGCTCTGGAACCAGGGCTCTGCTGCGCTGGCCCCGTCCTGCCACGAGCACCCAGCAGGGATCTGCAGCCGGGAGGTGAACTGGAGCCCTGGGACTCTTCTGCTGAGCTTCAGATCCCTGACATGAACCTCAAACGGGAGAACGAGGGACTCCAGTGGCTGCAAACCTTTAGACCACTGCTCAAAACTCTCCAGAATGTGTTTTTGAAATACTAAGGCATTTAATTTCTGCGGTAAATTCTCAAATCCTGTTTACCTCCTTTGTTGTGGAAATAATCAGAAACTGCCTGATTGGGATCATCCAAACAGCTGCTGGCAACTGCCATCATCTCTTGCAAAGTTGATATTAGCAAGAAATAATTGAATTTCTTATCTTTTACTACATAATTGCAACAAAAAAACCCCCAACACCCTACCTTAAAGGGAGGGGGAGGGCAAGGAAAGGTGCATAATTGCAGAGACAATCCCTGTCTCACACATGTAGTGACAAGCTTTATGTGATTTTTATTGCAATAATTACTGTATCCTGCTGATCAAGAATAATTATCATCACCATAGCAACTCTGTACGGAAAGAGTGATTGGGGGTGGGAGGGAGTGAATGGTTCCTTGAGAGCAGCGTCTGCTCGCTCATTTGGGGTGTTTTTGTGCCTCTCTTCGGGTCTTGAAATATTCATGCTCATCCTCCACGTTTGTTTTGGCTTCCGTGGCCAGCCAGGAAAGGGGGGATGCTGCATCAGCACGAGAGCCCCAGAGCTGGGACTGCACTTTTACCCAGGTCCTGCTTTGGCCGAGAGCTGGGGAGCAGAGCCCGGAGCCCCCGAGCTCAGGGAGCAGCGACCCCGCTCTCACTGCCCCCGTCCCACTGGGGAGGAATAAAAGACATAAGTGCAGATTATTAACGGGGCGGGGGGCATTTAGGCTCAGCTGACTTTTGTGCCCCTGTGCTAGATGCCTTGGTAATGGCAAACATGCACATTTATTTATGCACTTGGCCCATGATTTCTGTTTTGAAACCCTCTCTCCTCATGATTTCTTGCAAAATTCACTGCATGTTGATGTTTTTAATTTCTTTTTTTCAGTAGCATTTCACCTAGGCAGAGATGATGCTGTTTCAAGGGCACCTTTCAGATTATTTTTAAGTGAAAAATAACATTTTGAGGAGTACCAGGTGGCCTGGACATTTGTGAACACACAGAACAGCCATTTTAATGGTTTCAGTAGATGATGAAAGCAACTCATAAAGTTCAGATTGTGCTATATGATTTCACAAACAGGACCTACGATATTCCAAAACATCAATATATCTCTACTGAAGTTTCCAAATTCCTCAAATCAAGAGTTAAGGCAGCACGGACCCAATGCTTTAGAGGAACCAGAAGAACAGATTTAAGATCCGTGGCAGGTTTGCACCACAGTGCTAAACCTTCCCAGTCCTGAGGGCACAGTCAGCTGGCCTTGTTCCCTTCGGGCATTGCCAAAATCACTGCTGCGGGGCAGGGCTGGGCTGGGCATGGGGGCTGGCATCCTGAAAATCTCAATCCCAGTATCTGGTCCACGAATTCCAAGTTTCTGATGCTTCCCTGGCAACACCACACTGGGTGGTGAGCGGTTTGGTGGTGGTGGTGAAGGAATTTTCCCCCTCTTTCTCTGAGAAGGGCATTCCCTTCTCGCGTGGAGATTTCCCCTCCTGGGGCCAGGTTAACGAGGGGTGGTTATGAGCCCATGGATGGTAACTCTTGTGGGTCTGTAAATAACATCTCGTGGGTCTGTACATAACGTCTGGAGTGACATCCCTGTCCTGCAGGGCTGCTGCTGCTGTTCCAGGGCGCCTGTTTGCCGAGGGAGGGGAGCAGAAACGTCCCTGCTCCGCTGAACCGTGCTCGTGTCCTCGTTCCTTCGCTTTCTCAGCCTTCGGAAAGGTGCGGTTTGAGGTTCATCTCTGCCCTGAGAGATCAAGTGCATTTTGCTTCAGGGCTGGCAAGACAGAGTCTGTGACTCTCAGCCCAAAGCTGACAAGTGAAGGAATGCTGCAGAGGGATTTTTGGGAGCAGCGCTGTTCAGTGAGGCTGCAGTAAGGGTAGGACAGGTGTTCCTGGCCCTTCTCTGCTGCCATGAACCTGACCCCAAGCTCCCAAGCCTTGGGAGACAGAGTATTTTCAGTGGGCCCGTTGGAACATTGTGGAGGTCCTGACTTTTTGCCTTGATTTTAAAGCATCTCTGTACTCCTGGCCCAGCCTTCCCCTCCTGCCTCCTCTGGTTCCCTGGCAGTGCCTGTGCCTGTCACAGCAGAGCCTCAGCACTCAGGCTCTGCTCACATCCCTTCTGTCTCCAGCTCCTCTGCTCCTTCCAGGGGATGTCCCCTTTTCCCTCTGACAGAAGGGGAGGGAGTAGGGAGGGCTCCCACAGGCTGGGAGCTGGCCAGAGGCCCTGACAGGGGTGTCCCCAGGCGTGGGAACGTGGTAAAACTGAGATAAAAGGGGCAGAGCTTCCGTACCCACCATTTCTCAGCTTATTTTTTCCCCTCCATACATTTTCTCCTCATTCTTCCCTCAGTTCTGTTGGGGCAGCAGTCCAGGGAGTGATGGCAAAAAGGTGGCAGCACTCAAATCCAGCAGCCTTTTAGCACCTCACGTCCACCTGCCCTCTCACCTCTGCTGTCACCAGCCCAACTCTGCTCCCAGAGATTTGCTTGCAGGTGCTGGGGCTGGGACAGACACTCGGAATTCAGGCTCTTGGTTCCTTTTCTGGCACTCACTCCCGTGGCCGAGAAATGACTGCTGTGACTGATTCAAAATTATCCTGCTCTCAATGCTTATTAAAATCTTTCATCTCCCACTCATTTCATTTGCATTGTACCGCTTCCAAGTTGGTGTGTGGCCTTCAGGGCACTTTAAAAATAGTATTCTAAATCTACGAGTTGCTTCCTCTAAGAGCTGTTTTCCTCTCAAAATATTAGCATGTATTTACTGGGGAAGGCCAGGTGAGCCTGGGATGATTATTTTCCTGTTGAGGTCCTATTTGTGTATGAAACATTATCCAGTGGAAGTTTAGGTGCTCTGAATGTAAATTTGTGTGAAACCAAGCAGGTGCTCCCTTCAGTGTGGGCAGCACCCTCAGGGACAGGGTGGGATTGCTGGGGGGTCCTGAGCAGGGCCAGGGGCTGGGCTGGATGGAACCACAGGAAGCAGATTCTGGTTTTAGCTACCGTGTCTGACAAATCACCCAAGACTTTGCTTCTGGTTTTCATAAGTAATGTGGTTATGAACCCATACAGCTCTGAATCGAAATAATTCTTGTTTCTGCACTTTGGCTGGGTTTTCTACCTGTTGTTCTAACTACTGGGCACTAAAATGACAGCAAGAAACATTTGCAGAGTGTGACCAAATATCACATAATTAAGCAATTTGACATTGGAATGCAGAAAGCAAAATGTAACAGTAAAAAACTGGTCTAGATTTCGTCTGCTCAAAGTAATAATAAAGACATCAGCAGGGAAATCAGTCATGCACATATATTATTTGTGTGCACTTAAGTTGGACAGATAGGATAATGGATGTGGTACACACCAGATGTTACATTTCCTGAAAATAGATATGTTAAAGGAGCTCACAAGTGGTTGTCAATGCCCCTTTCATTACCCCATCAGTCTAAATTTACCCAGCTGAAATAAACATCTTAGTTTGTCTGAACTTGGGATTCACCTTTAAATTCTCTGTGCTACTTTTATGCGCACGAGATAATGGCTAAACACTCTGCCGTGCCGTGCTGTGGTGTTCCTTAAATCCTCTCACGAGTTTAAGGGGTAGGAACTTTCTCTCTGGCTCATTTTAAGACCGGAGCAGCAGCCAGGTGGGCACAGGGGTGTTTAAACGCAGCCCAGGCCCACATTTTGGTCATAGTTTGGTCCTGTCCATCACAACATGCAGAAATAACCTTCCCAGGTGCACACAGAGCCAGCCCTGTGTCCCTGCACGGCCACGGCCGGCACAGGACAGTCACTCATGGGAATTCCTTCTGGGAGCACACGCGGGTCTGCAGCAGTTGCATTTTCATAGCGGCGTTTGAGCACCTGAGAGAGGCCTCATCGTGGAACTGTTTGGTCTTCCATTGAAGCTTAGCACATGCACAAAAGATTTGGAGTTGTTTTTAGAGATATTTTCCTCAAAAGAAGCCAATAAATTCTGCTGAAAGGACAGGATATCTTAAGGGTTAAAAGCGCTCTGTAATGCATGTGATAGTTTACCAAGGTAGTAGTTGGTCATGTTTTTGCAGACAATTAAAAAAAAAAAAATGGATGTAATTGAAGAAGAAATACCGTCAAGGTGCTCATACCTGCAGCATTCCATGGGAATGGCTGCTCAGCAACCCAGGGAGCAGAGTGCTGGAAGCACACCCCGGTGTTTGCACAGCGGGCTGAGAGGAAGGTGTGTCCTCAGCTATGCGCTTGCTTCTTTATGCAATTTATTCTGTGCGAGTTTCAAGCGTTCACAGCCTGCACACGTTTATTCCCTCTGGTGACTACTGCCCCACTGGCGCAGTGGGACCCTGGGAATTTGTGCGGACACAAGGTCTGGCCTGTCCTGTGGAGACCCTTTCAGCCTCCTCTGGGGCAGGGGAGGAATTTCTGTTCCTGCTGACCGTTGTTTTCAACACCAGGAATCCTTTATGAAAAATCCAGCCAGGAGGGGCAACACACTTGGGTTATTTGACCTTGTGAGCAATGGTCTCCTCGGTTTAGCACTCAATCTGATAAGGAATAGGATAAGGAATAGGCTGCTGCTGACATCGCCCTGATGGACGGTGCAGCCCTGGGACACTGCTCCGTGTGTTTGATGTCCGCAGGGCGTTCAGCCCCTGGCCAAGGAAGAGAGGCCTTCAGCAGCTCTGGCTGTCGATGGTGGTGCTCTCAGGGGGTTTGGGATGCTGAGGAGCACCTCACTGAAATAAGGAACAGGATCTGAGTAAGGGAGGAGTCTGAAAAAGGAAGTACATTTGAGCTGGACAGAGCCTTTGGAGTGCGTGGAATGCACTTGTCAGCAGTTATTTTTGTGCCAATAAGTTAGATAACTGTTACTGTTTACATACCAATTTGCTCTGTTATTGAATAATTTCTGCCGTAACCAGGGCAACAGTTCCATCACATGATAAATTAATTACTCCAAAGATACACATCTGCATGAAGGAGCTTCATATCATCAGGTTATGTGGATGCTTGGAAGATTTAGTACATTTCTTAGTTGGGAGATAGGTCCAGTAAATAAACAAAATCATCCCAGACCTAAGGCTCAGCCACAACCTGTGTGTGGTATAAGAAGTGTTCCCCCTGACTGGACTGAGTTTTGGATCTAGTTTTAACATCTGCTTAATAAAACCAAGCTCTTGGGTTGCTTTTCTGCATGTTCCATTCATATAGATCTGAGCAGAAGCCCCCAGGCAAGAGAAAACTTGGCATGGGATGGGCAGAACAAGGTGAGGATTTGTCTTTTAATCCATTATAAAGCCCAGGTACAGGATTAGAGGAAAGGCAGAGGAACTTCTGAGCTTTGGCTTCTCATGGTGATTTTTCATGGAATAAGTGAACTCCCATGCCAGGAAAACTGAACTTGAGTTGCTCAACCTTGAAGCATCTCATTGTACAGAGGAATGAGGCTTCCAGAGATCTGTGGTCAGGAGATTGCAACCTCCTGAAAGGGCTGGAGATTTTAGCTCTGGTTCATTTCTACAGCCAAACCCAAAAGTTTGGCATAAATGTCTTCCTCCTGCTTTGATGGGTTTAGAAAGTGAAGAAAAGCCAAAAACATGGCAGGGGAGCAGAAGGCTTGGGTCTAAACTGACCTGAGAATATTAATAAAGATCGTCTCTGCTAGAAATGCAAGTTGTGGAGCTGGGTGGAAGAGTCAGCAGCAGCCTGTGAGTCCTGTCTGTTGAAGGGCCCTGCTCTGTTCCTGCCTGCTCCTGCTCAGCCTCTGTGCTGCAGAACCTTCTGGGCCTGGCCAAGCTGGGGCCGTGGCAGCTCTGGCTGGGTTGGCAGCAGATAAGGCTGCTTGATAAGGAGCTTGCTGACACACCAGAGATAGGGATCTCCCAGACTGCCAGAACTTGAGTTCAGTGTATCAAAGCCAATTAGCGACCTACTCACAGTAGAGATAAGCTACTTAACAGAGCTAAACTTTTTTTTCCTTTTTGCTACTTGTGATAATTTTGGAAGTCAAAAGCTTTTCTAAGATAGCGTAAGAACTTAATAATGATGGAAATCAAGGGCTTTTTGTAGCATGTACAATGCACAGCACGGTGGGATGCTGAAGCTGTTGCTTTAGGCTTCTTCACGCACAGTAACAGCGGCAATATTCTGTCCAAGGCAAGAAAAAGTAGGAAAGAGGAACAAAAAAGCCAAGATTAAGAGGTTCAAGGTGCTTAATTTTATGGACTCTGTGAAGAAATATGTCTTCAAAACCTTCAGAGCAAAAGAGAACGGGGAAGCAGCTCTATAATTACTCCAATCAGATAGTATGCCAACAAAAAAGGAACAATTAGTGATGTTTCCCAGTCAGTAGATATTTCTCCTTACCTGAGTGATCTATTGCAGAGATATGTAATTAGGACCACGTAATAATAGGTTGGGTAACTCTATCCCTGTCAAAAAGGGAAGAAAATCCATCCTATTTATAATTGCAGGTTTCTCTGTGTCTCACTTCTTTCCATCCTCCTTTTCTCCTCATCGGATTCCTTAAACATGCCTGGCTTTTGGCTCACCATATTTTAGTTTGAGTCAGTGGACATGTTTACAAATGGCATTCAAAGAGTTAACAAAAAAAAAAAAAGGAAAGAAAGAAAAAGGTGAGTCTTGGCCACTTAATTCAGAGGGAAAAGTTCCTACATTGCAAGATGCCAATGAGTTGAGGCTCAAGAAACACCAAGAAAAACTGTGATAATTTTGAAAGTCCTAGTTGCTGTCCTTAAATTTTCTTTTCTTTTCTTTTCTTTTCTTTTCTTTTCTTTTCTTTTCTTTTCTTTTCTTTTCTTTTCTTTTCTTTTCTTTTCTTTTCTTTTCTTTTCTTTTCTTTTCTTTTCTTTTCTTTTCTTTTCTTTTCTTTTTTTTTTCTCACTAGGAAACAGTGCGAGGTTTTAGATTTGCAAGTTTCAGATGCTTTGGTTAGAGCTGCAATCCCACCAGTGAAGTATTCCTTCTGCAGAGACGTAATGAGATTTCAAGGAGAAGGACAGTGGACCCCCTTGATGCACAGCCAAAAGCTCCATAATTTGCATTAAACTGATGGCGTGAAGGCAGATTTTTCATGGCTGCAAAGAAATAAATCCTGAATGACAGGTGATACTGAACATACAAGGAGTGTCTTGAGTCCTGCTGTGGAAAGGAGCCCTGTATGTGCTTTTCACAGGCGAGATGTTGTAAGAACTTTTGGCAATTTTAGCAGCTGGATTTGTCCATTTGTGGTGACCTCCAAATGCCAGGGTAAAATCATGAAGGTCTTTTAAGTTGTTGACTCCAGTAAAGTTTGTGCATTATACCCAGAACCTGTCTGTGATGGGACTGCAAAATTAAATCTCCAGGTTAAGAACCGCTAAAAGATGATAGCAGTGCCTGGCCAAAGAGCACAGCTGCTGTTCCCAGGACAAATAACCCGCTTGCTGCGCTGGCTCTGCTGGCAGGGGTGAACCCCCCAGCGTCTTGAGTCTTTCCCGAGGTCAGCCGGGTACCCTGGTTGAAAAACTTCACTCAAGTAGGAAAATTCTGCCTTCTCACCACAAAAAAATCCCCCCCTCCAAAAGAAAAAGGCGTTACCCAGCCTGGCACTACCCTTGCCCTCTGGAGGAGGCTGCTCCTGCTGCAGCTGGCGGAGGGCTTGGTGGGCACAGGCTGGCTTGTGTCGGAGCTCCTGGTGCCAGAGCAGTGCTGGTTCTTGCTTCTCGTTGGAGGAGTTCTTCTGCTGCCGCCCGTGAGAGAGGAGCCTGAGATGCAGCGGAACAAGCCCTGTGCTCTGCTGGCTCTCGGGGGAAGAGGTGTCAGAAGAAGCCCCTGGAGGAGCAGGGGCTGGACCAGGGCTCCGGGTCACCCGGGCTGCGCTGCCCATTCTTGAGCACCATCTGCTGGTGCTGCTCTTGGAGCATGGACGGACACTTGTGAGGGTGCCTGTGGCTCGCCTGCACCTCAGCCCTCAGCCGTGGGGCAGCTGCAGCTCTCCTCGGTCAAGCCAGGTTTAAACTGAATTTCAAAAAGTTGAAAGTGAAATCTGCAGCTGTTTGCATAGTAAACTAAAAATCTGACTGGTGCTCGAGAGGAATAAAGACCCTCCCTTTGTATTGCTCATAACAGTGAGTTCCTTTCCAAGAAACAATATTTCACTTTTGTTTTATGAGGATGAAATGAAGCTGTCTTCAAATAAATAAATGAATGAATGAATAAACGCCCCCCATGGAATGTCACATTCGGAGCAGGAGTCAATTTTCACCTCTGCAGATCCCCAGACAAGTGGTAAAGCGAAGCTCCTCAGGAGACCAGGAGCTCCAGCCTCCCCTCCAGAGCAGCGCTGAGCTCCATTTGCACCCTGCCTGCACAACAGGCACGGACCGAGCCCGGAGTTTGCTGCAGGACCTGCTGTGCCCCAGCGCCCGTGGGCTCTGCCAGGCTGGCACTGGAGAGGCTCCTGCTGGGTGCAAGATGCAGAGCTGCAGCACCACTGAAACAAAAGTCAGCTTTCCAGAAATGTAAAGAACGAGGGAGGCTTCCAAATGCACACCTGTTTCCTGAAAATACCTGTTACCAACCCAAGATCGTTACAGCGGCTCCTGAAACAAATGACACAAAGAACACAAATTGTATTTGCTATGCAGAGTGACAGATAAAAACAGAGATGGGAATTTTATTCACAGGTTCCTTGCAGTTTGATTCTCTCTGCTCACCTTTACACTAACAAACAGACTGTTAGGACTCCAAAGCCAGGAGCTGTCAGCTGTTTCCAGGAGGGGTTTCAGACCTCTTGGTACATGACTCAGTAGCAGGGATTTTCCTCTGAGAGGGGCTCCATTCCCAGAGAAGTGCATCCTTGTGTTGGGCATCTTA
This sequence comes from Gymnorhina tibicen, assembly GCA_013399875.1. Lineage (NCBI taxonomy): Eukaryota > Metazoa > Chordata > Aves > Passeriformes > Artamidae > Gymnorhina > Gymnorhina tibicen. The sequence goes on along the minus strand of VXAZ01004633.1, from coordinate 72,554 downwards.
AAAAACATGATTTCAGATAAGCACAGCAGTGGAGACTCAGCTGAGTCCTAATATCCAACAGCACGGTGATCTTCGCTGCCTGAAAGCAGTTTAGGGCTCCCTAAATTTGTTCAAATAAGTAAGCATCATCTTTCAGAAAATTACCTACAGAATTCAATATAGATTATTAGAAGACAGATCATATAAACAGTATAATAGTGTACCTTTCATCCCCATAATCTCTGTCCCTCCGGTGCTCTTAGATAACTGACTCGAAATGGCCATAACCCGACTCAAATCTTTTCGGAGAGAACCAGGATCTTTGTTCCTGGAGCTATTTCTGCCTCTTTTCCTTTTGTCACTAGCAAAAAAGTAAGCCAAGAATATTATTCTTCTGAATTCCCAAACTTCTTGCTCTGAATGCAATTCCTTCCATTACTGCCAAGATACCGATCTACACTTGCTCTGCTACTGTCAGCAGCGGCTCCCACCCCTGCAGCCTGCAGAGGGGAAGCTTTGCCATCTCACTTCACAATCCAGACTTTGTTTCTCCAGGCGGGGAGATGGCTCCTTCCAAGATGCTGCACTCTCAGGTATGTTCGCTTTCCTGCAGGATTTTTGCCTCCTGGCAAAACCAACCAGGGGGTAATTCTGCTGGAACCCTCAGTTCCACCTCGTGACTTTCTGGTCGTCACTCTTCTGGGTACATCCACACATGTAAGCCATACAAAAATTAGTCCATTTTGCCCTGAAAACTTGGGATTACAGTTAGGAGGTTAATTCCAGTGGTTCTTCTTGACTTGGAGGGCCTTGCACTGGCTGTGTCTCCTTACAGCTTGACAGTGAAATTCTGGGAGTAGCATTTGGCAATGCAGACAGCATCAGTGGGAGCTGAAAGATCCAGCTGAGCATGAAGAAAGAATAAATTGATCACAGCTCACTCCAGTGCAGATTGAACTGTCTGTCAGCTTCTGGTTACTGTTTGCTCTGTAGTGCCTTTTAGGTTTTGATATAAAAGCCACATTTACATGCAGGAAATAATGCCGAGGTATTTATAGGGAAGATGTTTTGATAAGAATCTAATCAAGAGTTTCTGTCATCATTTCCTTCAGCTTTCAAGCCCTGTGAGCAGAGTGCTCCAAATAAAACATACTGCAGTGAAGTTCTCTTCTGAAAAACCATCCCAATGTTTGGGAATCCACAAAAAAGAAATCTTTAAGAAACCTATAGGACAAGGTATAATCTTGGAGTCCTGGGGAAACACTTATTAATGCCCAGCTGGAGGAAGGTGTTTTTAATCTGTTCTCACATCTGATATACAAACAGAAACTGAGCTGGTATCAACGTTGCCCAGAGAGGTTGTGCCTTCCCCATCCCTGGCAGTGCCCAAGACCAGGCTGGACAGGGCTTGGAGCAGCCTGGGACAGTGGAAGGTGTCCCTGCTCACGGCAGGGGTGGCACTGGGTCAGCTTTCAGGTCCCTTCCAACCCAAACCAGCCTGGGATTCTGTGACTCTCTGTAAAATGGAGCACATGCACCAAATCTCAGGACGGCAGGAGGAAAAGCAAGTTCCAGCTGAACCAAGCACCTCATGCCCAGCTGAGTTATTTGTCCTGTGAAACGTCCTGTAAAGTGTTCGTGTTCACTGAAAGTTTCTAGGGAGAAAAAGAGGAGAAAAGTGCCAACGTTACAGAGAGAACTAGTGGAAAGCACTGCTGGAAGATGTCTCTGGGGCTCCAGTAACAGAAGCGAAACGAAGCTGGTGAAGGGTCTGGAGAGCCGGTCCTGTGCAGAGCAGCTGAGGGAGCTGGGGTTGTTTAATGGGAGAAAAGGAGGCTCGGGGGGGATGTTCTCACTGTCTCCAGCTCCCCGACAGGGGAGTGCAGCCAGGGAGGTCGGACTCTGCTCCGGTGACAGGATGAGAGGAAACAGCCTCTAAAGGGGAAGTTTCGGTTGGACATCAGGAGGAATTTCTTCATGGAAAGCATTGTCAGGGATTGCACAGGGCTGCCCAGGGCAGTGGTGGAGTCTCCATCCCTGGAGGTGTCCAAGGACAACCTGGATGTGGCACTCAGTGCTCTGGGCTGCGGACAAGGTGGGGATCGGGCACAGGGTGGACTCGATGGTCTTGGAGTTCTTTTCCAACATTAATGATTCCGGGATTCTGTGGAGTCTTCAGCCCTCTCACAGAGGGGAAGGATCAGAAGCCTCCTACAGCCCTCGCTGCCCCAAGATTTCTTAGAGGTTGCAGTTCCTATGAAGTGAACATACCCTAGGTCCTCTGGCACCACCCAAAGCCAACCCTGAACAGGGTAACCACACGTCAAACACCCAGTGCTGGGGTGCTGCAGGTGCTCAGGGGCCAGCTAGGAAGTTCTGTCAACGCCAAACTCTTTGTTTACACAGAAAAAGAAAATAAATAAAGAAATATTTGTTTGCATTTCAAACCGAACCTCTGAAACAATTAAGCAGAGCTGAGCAAATTCATAAAACAAAGACTAATGGCACGTCCCCCACACTGCTTGGCTGTGTGCCCCCATTGACTGACTCCTAGAAAGTCACAGGCGTTAAGCTGGTATTTTTCATTACTTGCAATGAAATATGAGAATTTCTTACCATTCCCTCTGCCTTATTCTTGTAACTAAAGCCACCCATTTGTTACAAGAAATCATTATTTATTGGAGTGCAGAAGGAATCCAGGCTACTGCACAAATTCCAGTGCTCCCTCGGCAGCCTGATTGCTGTCTCCATTCACCTTTTCCACGTGTGTCCCCCGAGTTTGGCTAAAGCCAGCAGGAAAGGCCAATCATGCAACGATGCACGTGCAGGCAAGAGGAAAATCCCAGCTTTGCTTGCAACAAGTGTTTCATGATTGCTGCTCGCTGTTCCTCTGTCCTGTGCGAACCGAACGGGTTTGGACCAAACGGGTTGTGTGCGTGCACCAGCTGGGTTTCAGCAAAGCCTGTTCTAGTGTCCACCTTAAATTTTATTCAGAATAACATGAAACGAAGCTGTGGATATAACCCCGAAGGCAACTACATGTGAAGTCATTTATCACCCAAAAAAATGAGAGGAATGTAGAAAATAAAGTTAACGTTCATAGTCATATTTCCATTTTTTTAACCTGCAGTGCTAAAGGCATTTCTCTTTGTTCTCTAAGCATTTTCCTTTCCTTTTATTCTTTATTTGTTTGATGCAAAACCTGATAGTGTATCAAAAAGCAACTTGAAACTATTCCTCTAAATGTGAGAAATGTGTAAACTGAAGAATATAAAGAACCATCCATCTTCCTGTTTTCCTCTCACCTTCCCCCAGCCAGAGGTTTTGTTGCTGCTTTGTGATACATCAAAAATAAGCTCTTGTGCCAAGGTCTAATTTGCCAGAGCCATTCTGGTTACTTGTCATGGCATAAATGCACTTGAAGTAGTGGAAGGCAGGGACGTGATGGGACAGTGGTGCAACTTCTGTCGGATACCGGGATAGCAGCCTGGCACTCACGGCTGGCAGCCAGCTCAGGAGTCTGGAGGGCTTCTTGTAGTTGTATTATTGTTATTAACACAAATAATGGTAGAGTCCCTGCAGGGCAAGGAGTGGTTTGGGGTGGTTTTCTCATGTGGTCCTGCTTACAGGAATTGCTGCTGCAAGAGGCTGATTCTCTGTATTCTCTGAGAATGGTTGTGCACCCTCGCTTCCCAATGCAACAATTTCCCTCCTTTAGCCTCCCAAACCCTCTGAGCTGACCGGAGAAGAACATTTGAGTGTTCTGTATAGAGGTGCCAGGTGTGTTCCCAGCTGTCTGTGCAGGGGTGGCAGGGGTGCAATGAGATCCACGCTGGGAGGTGGTGTAGGATCAAGCTGAGTGCAGCATGGAAGAGAAGGAGGGGGGAAAACCTGTGAAACTGCAGGGATTTGGCGTGGAATAAGTGTGAAGAAGGCACAGAGCTGCTTTCCAGAAGCCATGGCTCTTCCAGCCAGGCATATGGTTTTAAAGTGGAGCTGCTGTCATGTGCACCGTGGTGTGGAAAGATCCCACAGCCTGGGGCTGAATCGCGGCGGCTGGAGAACAGAAAATTGGTTGTGCAGCCGTGAAGTTGGAATTACAAATCAGAAAGCCTCGGGATTAAGATTCCGAAGGAGTGGAGTTTAATTAGAACAAGCTCTCTCAAGCATTGCTACACCACTCGCAGCACTGTACACAGCGCTAACACACGCTAGCAGCCTGCCCTGCGAGTTGTTCTGCCGCTCGGCAATCCGGGCTTGGAAACGCGTCCTGCCGCCCCAGCTGGGCCTTGGAGAGCCTGCGGAGACCCGGCTCTGGGGGGCTCGGGGGAGCCAGCCCGTGCTGGGGGCTCAGCCTTTAATCGCTGTGGTGGTGGAGCTGAGGAGCAGGAGCCGTTCCTGCCCGGGACCGCTCGGCGTGTCCGGGGAGCGCAGAGCGGTAGCTGGAAGCCGGTGGCGCAGGGAAAGCTCCGGCTGCCTGTTCCAAGTCAAACACAATAAGCTGTAAACCCCGTGGAATGTGAAAGAAATTCATACTTTACTGAACCGTAAACAGACTCACGGATGATAAAATTTAATCAAAATGTAACATTGCCTTCGGGATTCAGATCCAGTGCCTTTTGATGATTAGCAGGATTATCAAATGTAAATGCTCTGTTGAATACCATAATGTTGTAATGTTGCACTCTATGGAACATCAATGCCAGAAATAATTTAACACCTGCACATAAATCATTTTGCAATTATCTTTTGGGAATTATTTTATCTTAATCTTTTTATTTTGTTCCAAATAAAATTAGAGAGGAACACTGAAAGATGACACTAGGTGAAACAGAGGAAGGATAGGAGCACTGTCAGGTTATATAAACTAAGCTAAATGTCTGTTTTCTATTATTTAATTTTTAGATTGACATGCAGCTTTGGCTAAGGACTGTAAAACAGAACTGGTTTGTGTGTATGTACATACAGTTAATTAAATGAAGCTTTAGCACAGAGAGATTGAAAATATATGTACTGTGCTTTTTAGCATTAACAACAGGGATATTAAGCCTGGAAAACCTTGAGCCTGTTGATCCTCCTTTCCCTAAAGCAAAACAGCCACCTAAGTTTGGGACTTAGAAGATTATCAGTCAGAAGTTACAAAACTATTCTCTGATCAGGGAACAGAAAAGAGACAAAGTTAATTCTTCCTCAGCTCGGGAGGAGAGGGGGGTACAAACCCCTGTGCGGTCAGAGAGGAAAACTGCCCCGGGTAGGCTCCCAAAGTGGTGCTGGGCGAGTCACTGGTGTTAATGGAAACTGTGGCTAAATCCCCACCGAGCCCTTTGAAAGCCTCACCCCCATGCTGGGAGGATGTAATGGTGGGCTGTATCCGCAGAACAAAATAAGACAGAAATAAATTATTACATTTGGGTGCACTTCGATTGTGTTCCAGGATCTGACCAGCTTTGTCTCAGCAGTGTTTTGAAAGGGAATTCTTGAAACCCTGTTGCAAACAACTTTGCTTTCTGCTCTGAATCATCACTGGGGAGTAAAATCTCCCAGTGTGTAATAGTCACAGCAGTGATAAGCAAGCAAACTGTGAAAGCAACAATGTAGATGTCACTTTATATTAGGCCGAAAGAATGACAAAATGCCTCACTCGCAGAGTGTCAGTAACCAGCGGGCCAAGCTCTGCCCCGACAGATTTTCGTGTGAGCTCCTGCAAGCACATGAAATACCAGCAACTGGCTTTCCTTTTCATACAAATCCGTGTCGTTTTCTGTACCTGTTTGTCCCAGGAAAGTTTTCCCCCGGGTGCGGGAGGGAACGTGAGCAGGCTGAGCAGAGGGAAGGGGACCAGCTCACCTTCCTGCTCTCAAGCAGGAGCTGAAAACTGAGCCTTGGAGATTCCTTCAAAACAGGAAAAGAAAAAAGTTCACTGGCCTATTTACTGATTTTCAAAGAGTGGAAGGGTGAAGTTGAACAATTGGAGAGCAATAGTGTGAGCTCTCCAACGAGAGTTCCCCGTGGAGGTGACAAGGAGCAGCCCCCAGGGAACAGCACAGCCTTTACCCTAGGGCTGTGTTCCTGGTCAAAATCTGGCCAAACTTAGAGATTCTCAAAGGTGGAAATAACTGTGCCATTTTAGTGTGATTCAAGGATTTATTGTATTATTTTTTGTTCCTAGTATATTTGCATACCTGTGTGTCCCTTCCAGCCCAGGATATGCTGATTCTGTGATTCATGCAAGTGCCTCAGCCTTGTCTGGGAAGAATTCAACGTTTCTGCCCATGGGAAAACCTTAAACTGAGACATTTCAGTAGGTCTGAGCTTGGAGGAAGAGATTTTTGGAAGTGAAAGGGAAGGACAGTTTTGCTGTAAACATTTTCCAGGCTGGACAATGGTGGGTTTAGAAAACACACGCTTCACTTTCCCTGGTGGTCTGCACAGAGGGCTCTAGCAAAGCCACACACTAAGCAGCCAAATTCTCAACAATGCAGAATACTTTGTTAAATAAAGGTAAGCAATGCAATGGAATAAACAAAAAAACCAAACCAAACCAAAAGATTTTGGTGTTTTGGTTTGGCTTGTTGGGTTTTCATGTGTATTACTTTATTGTTAAAGCTGTAGTAATACATGTGCACAGGAATGCTGTTAAAAATTTTGGCATCTTTTATCTTAATTTCTGATTGATTTTCTAATCAAGTGATCTTAAATAAGATTCCCTTTATTTAATTATTACGCAACTATTAGCAGTTATTATGGCATTTGCTCACCAGTACTGAGCAGGTTTCGGCTGCTTGGCTTTGCAGTAATCACTTTCAAATCTATTTAGATACAAACATTGATGCTCCTACATCTTCAAAGCTGGAGAAAGGTTACAAATAATAAAGACAGGGTGATCTCCTTACAGAGAAAATTGAATGTACCCCTGGTTTCCTTTAAAGTTTTTTTCCTTCACTGTATAACACAATGTATGGGGCAGTAAAATTCGGCGTGAAAAGGAGGGAGAATGTTTTAATAAGGCTCCTAATAGTAATTCTCTCTGATCAATTATAGATTTTAAGATAAAGAACGTAACATGAACTCAACTACCATTAACATAAGTTATGCAAATCTATGATCAGGGATGGAATCATTATGCCACACTCACTATGAAGTAAGAGCACAGAAAAACCTTTGTAATTTGAAATGGAAATTAAACCAAGGGAAAGATGCTCTATACCCACGAGATTTCTTCACAGCACTAGTGCATGAATTAAGAGGTTGCTCCAATTTTTTCTGTATCCCAGTAGGACTTTGACAATGTCTTGGTTCACTACCACAATGTCTATGCTGAAATTCTAGCATGGGCTTCCCTGTCAAGGCTTGGTTTCCCCACCATTGTTTACACTCCCAATAAACCTGAGAGGCACTGCAGCATGGAGAAATGGTGGTGGAAGTTGGAAGGACCTGACCGGCCTCCGGAACATCTCTGAACAATCCTTGAGGAAGGCAGCGAAGGGACTTAAGAACAGAACTCTGTTATCAGCTCAAGAGTGTCTGGATCAGAGTTGTAGGTCGGCTGTGGTCGCTTCTGAAAGTGTTCTGTGCAGTTTAGGGTGCTTTCAGTTTTGTTGGAAATGATAAGAAGTCACTCTAAAGCTTTCCATGGAGATGATGTTCCTGTAGCTGGTGATCTTTTATTAAAATCAGCAGGCAGGGAGGCTGTGGGGCTGTTCTTTGCAAGGCTGTTATTCCAGGATGGATATTGCAGTGTGTTTGTAACTGCAGCAACGCTTCTGACACACAAATCAACGTTCAGAGCTGGGGGAAGTTTCCCAGCACTTGTTTAGATTGACTTTAACATGCAAATTATTCTTATTGAATAGGTGGAAATGGAGGCCGAGGAATATCAGAGCACCATTCTCGGAATGCTGAACAAGAAGGATCCTAAGAGGGGCAAAGCAGAGCCCCGTGGCTGCCTTGGGGTGCGTGGCTGCTCCCGAGAGGCACTGGGCTCAGCAGCAGCTGGCTGTGCTTCCAGCCCCTGGGCCCCAGGAACGCAGAGTTTGCTCTCCCTCTGCTCCCCGCAGCGTGCCAGAGGCAGCAGGGCTGCTCTCGAAATACCAGCCCTGCCAGAGATGTGCCTGGGCAGCCCTGGAGTGTGTTTGCACTGATTTAGCAACTATGTGAGGCGGCAGCAGAGCCGTGGAGAGCTCTACAGAGCTGAAGGGTTGGACGGAGAGGAGATGGGTGACCTTAACTTCACAGGTCACCCGTGCACCATCCTGGACATGGAGGTGTCTTTTCAGCCTTCCTAGAAAACCCATGGGGGCCCACCAGAGAGGGGGGACGTGTTCTGGGGCTGGTACTCTGCCCCCCTGGACAACTGCCTGAGTTCTTCCCTACTTCATCAACAGACAGTGTCTTTTGTCAGTTCTTCCCACAGCCTCCAGCCCAAGAATTGTGGGGATGGAGAAGGGAAAAGATCATGTAAAACAATCACTGCATGAATTAAAAGCTTTAAAACTAATAATGAACCTGTCCCTGTGATATCCAGTGCCTAAACAAAGTCCTGACAGAGTCACACAGGCCAGGAAGGGGAGCTATAAAATCTCTCTCTCTGGGCTTTGGGTTTTCACATGTATTTGGTTTGAGGCAAGTGGGTACATGAAAAGAACCACAGAAAGTTGTATTTAGTGGTCAGGATACGTTAGGTTCTTGAATCATTAACACTAAAGACATTCTCAAGTGTTAGCTTCCAACTGAAGGGAAGGTTTAAATAAATTGCATGTAAAATATTCCCATGTTTATTCTACAGTGAAGTGTTGCCTCACTTGACTGTAAAAATGCACTTCTTGAAGCAGAAAGCTAAACTGAGCTGGCCTCGTTTATCATATCTGTGAAAGCGTGTGGCATTTCCTTCTCTCTCTTTTCCTGGGAGAAAGCAGGAGGAAAAGCCTTGATTGCAGGTTAAATAGTGTGTACCCCCTAACTGCTGCACCAAATTGTCTCTCATGTGCTTAATGCACTGGCTTTGAATCCAAAGCCTGGAGGTTTAACTCTGTGTGCCTGGAAATGAAAGCACACTTTGGCGATGAGGAAGGCATTTGCCTTCAGGTTGGGGAGAACTGAAGCTCACGTCACCTCGGCACGACTGGAGCCGGTGTGTGCTGCTGACCCGGGGGCGTGCAGCAACAGGCAGGAGGCACAGGCACCATCAGTTCATTCTCTGGCTCTGGAGAATGTGGCTGCAACAAGGTGAAAATCCCTCCAACAAGAATAATAAAGATCATAATTATTAAGAAACCAAAGGATAAAAATATTTGGGAGTGTCATTACAGTACTTAGAGTGCTCAGAGTATGGGGTGTGTGCAGTGGCATAGGAATAAATTATCTTTAATCAATATAAAATTAAAGGTCAGTGTTAGGAGTGAGGCTCAGCTTAAGGGAATTATACCATGCTTGTAGGCTTGCAGAATTTGCACTTCAGTTAGCCAGCAGAAGTCTGAGGAATCAGGTTATAAACTGCAGAATCTCTATCCTGGTACCAGCTACTGAAGTCAGTCAGTGCTGTTAACACCTTGGCCCTCTCCCTGGCCAGGATGATTGGCAAAGTAATAACACTGTGCCATTTCCACAGTGAAACTGGATCCTTGTAATAACTTCCAGACCTGATTCCATATCAATATACCACTCATTCATTTTCTGTTCCCTCCCCTTGCTTTCCTTCACAGCAGTTTCCAGAAGGACTCCCCATCCCTCCCCATCCCATGGACGGGGCTTGGAGCAGCCTGGGACAGTGGAAGGTGTCCCTGCCCGTGGCAGGGGTGGCACTGGATGAGCTTTCAGGACCCTTCCAACCCGACCCATTCTGGGATTTATGATAAATATTTGCACTGGTGGATTTCCGAGGTAGTGTTTGCAAAGGCACAAGTCGGCTGAGGTTAATTAGCAGTCATTTAGCATGAGCCTGAACTCAAGCCTAGCAATACATTTGAAGGGATGAAAAGGGAGTAATGAATCTTCTGTGAGGAATAACACCACAAACAAGGAGGATTCTAAAGTTTGAGTCTTCAAAAATTCCCTATAGAGGGAATCTTCACTGCAGCAAATAAGGCCTTATTTAGAGAAAAATGCAAGATTAGCTGTTTAGTACCCTAGTAGCAATTGGGGGGAAAAAAATTCCCAACAGGAAGCTTTGGGGTTAATTTCCATGGAAAATGCATTTATATATCACACTGTGGACGATTTTGTCATTAAAGTCTGCCTCATCTGTCTCTGCCTTGCTGCCCCGCTGGCCGTGCAGGACGGCGTGTGGAGCTCCATTGTCCGGGGCGCTCCAGAGGGAGGTGCTGGGATTGCACCTTTGGATCGGGGCTGGATGCAGGGAGCTCTGAGAGCATCTGCCAAGCTACAGAGCTCTTCAAATGCCGGCTGGCTCCTTATCTGGCGGGGCTTCAGGCGCTCGTGCTTCCAGGGCGCATTAATTTCTAAAGTCAGGTTTCTTGCCCTCTGTTTTGAGGTTCTATCCTTCAGAATTCCTGAACGCTTTCCAAAAATGTCAGCCCCGCCCCAGACAGACCTATCTCTTAGGTAGGTCTGCCCGTTCTCCAGAGAGGGTTGTGAAGCCTGGCGTGAAGCAGGAGTGGATTTTGCCTGCTCTGCGCCGTGAGCTGCGCTGCCGGTACCCAGCTCTGTCAGACAGGGCTTTCCCAGACTTCGCTTTCCCAGAGTTTCTCAGAGCTTCTGTCCCTGCGGGGGCCTCGCTCTGCACAGGCAGAGGACACTCGTTGTTTTGCAGGTGCAGTAGATTGCCTGAGTTCGTATTAAATACTGTCTCCGAAAGGTGCCTGACCTCCTCAGTCCCTTTCCAATAAACCAGTGTGTCTCCCCCGGATCCTGACCCTTCCCGGCGCCCGGCTCCCTGCTGCTGCAGCTCACTGACCAGTGCTGCCGTGTCTGTTCTCTGGGCTCGTTTCAGTAGGAAATGCTCAGCTCTTGCTCTTATCAGCTGGAGGAAGCCTCTGAGGAGAGCTGTGTGCAACTAATTTTCGTTAGACGTGTGAAAATAAAAATGTGCTTCTGCTTTGCCTTCACCGGGACTGTACCATGAGTGATGTGCATCAAAGGAGCAGCCCAGTACCTTTAATATGATCCAGTAAAGGCATGAAATAAATGTTTTCTTGTGCTAATAAGAAATACACCATGCAGAGATTTCACTTTCAGACATTTCTTACTTTTATTACTTATCCAAAAGTCTTTAAAGTGCTCGCTGTTATTTTTTCTTCAGTTCAGCCTCACCGAGCTCCTTCACGCAGGAACTGAAGCTGGTCCCCTGGGGTGCAGCAGCATCCTGTGGCACAGACACCCCTGCTGAAGGGCCGCGTTTCCTGGGGCACATTTCCACTAGCACAGGGCGTGGGAATAATGACCGTAAAATTTGGGTTGAAAATAAGTCCCATAAATGTGGAAGCTTTCTATTACCTTTGACTGATGTAAAAGTACATCAGGGAGAACCTGAGGTGTAAACCCTCTTTCTATAAAATAGTCTTGTGCATTTCTACAGAGTTTTTGTGCACGGTAAAGGTTAATGGAAGATCTCTGTCTTCTGGGTTAGAAACCATACACGAGCTGAAGAACTAAACAGCAGAGCAGTGGGGAGAAGGTGGGTTTTGGTGGCCTCTCCCTGGTTCCACACCGATAACCCAAAGTGCTCAGATGGCACCGGCAGCGATTTTTCTGCCAGCCTTTGACATAACGGGCGCTTTTTGTCGTGGAGAAAATGATGCTCTGCCCCCATTTTAGACAAGTACAAAAAATTGCCAGCAGGTGGCACGCAAAGGGTACGGTTTTCCAGGGCTTTTTGCCTTGGTGGGGTTTTCCCTTAAAAGTAGAATAAAATGGAAACGGGAGTTGCAGAGATGGAGCGGCGCCCTACCGGCTGCAGGGCCGGTGGTCGCTCTGCCCCGCAAACAGCAGCCCTGCCCTCCTCCTCCTCCTCCTGAGGGCTTTTGGGGGAGCGCTGTGGTCTGGGGTGAGCTGGCTCTGGAGCTGGGGTGTCCCCGGAGGATCTGGAGCAGCTCCGAGCCCCGGTGCCGCCAGCGCACGGATCCCGCCCGGCACCGGGGCAGCGCCGGGCACCGGGAGCCCCTTCCCTCCGTGGGGCCAGCCCGAATCTCCCCGTGACCACAGGTCAGCAGGCTGGCCCGGTGCCACTGGGAACCTACGTGGGGATGAAAGAAATACTATTTTTTGTTTGCGGCCTTGTTACAAACGTCTGGGTTTAAGAAACTCCCGCTTCTCCCACATTAGCGCTCTAGACAAATCTTGAACCACCTTTGTGGCAAGGCCTAACAAACGCTGTCACTTTGACCTAATCCACTTTTCTGCACAGCTGTGCTAAAGTCACCTTTAGTTTTATCACATTTTAATGCAAACAAGGCCGGAAGGGTGCTTGTTTGGATTGAAGAAGCTGTGACAATTCATCTGAATGGGAACTTCAGTAACTGGGAAGAAAAATGTGACAGGGAGCTTTATCACTGCATTGTACACAGCAATCTGAAAATTATTGCTTCTTTAGGGGCCTATTCTCTTCTTGAGGCCTAGCACAGTCTATGCTAAGCAGCCAGACAGCTCTGAATGGTTTGCCAGTCCTAAAGACAGATTTTAATTCTATTGTTTGTGGGTATCCCTGACTTTCCTAAGAGGATTCAAAGACAGGCTGCAGAACAAGGCAGCTGACATAAGACTTTGGCCAATCTTTAAAATTCAAATAGCAAAGGAGGCTTTCCCTGGTCCTCTTAAATTAGTCAGCCTCCAGTGATGTTTGCTTTCAAAATTTGTCAAGTTCATTCAAAACTAAACGAACTTGCAAAACGTGCTTTGTTAAGCCTTTTTTAAAAGGTTTGCTTAACCACTAATTTCCTGTAACAGTGCGAATAAAGCAGGGAGGAAAGATCCTTTTTTTCTTTTTAAAACCTGGAAATTGCCATAGTAAGAGGTGCTTTTCAGAAATTACATATATAAACATTTACCAAATATGGGCAAATGTTTATACAGGCACAGGTCATGTTTGTACTAATTTCTTTTTAATACTTCAAGTAAATTCCAAGTGAAACTGAACAAGTACTGAAATGCTGAAAAGCTTTATCGCAGCCTCCGATAAAGCGACTGCAAACTGAATATTCAAAGTATTTGCAGGACAGCGTTGAACGAATCCTTCTTGAGGCTGCAGAATGAGGTACTCGGGGAAAAAAGGGATTCGATCTCCTAGGAGACAGCAAACGGGGCTCGGTGGGACCCGGGGAGCTGGAGCTGCTTGGCTGGAGCTGCTCTGCTGTCCCCTAGCTGGGAGCTGAACTGGCAGAGCAGCTCGCAGTGTCAGTATCCCACTGCAGCAGCAGCAAGGGCCTCTCTCTCCCTGAGCTCCCAAACCTGTCTGTCCTGCTGGGAAATATTACATTTAATCTGTCCAGGACCTGCAAAGCTTCAGCTCCTTGTGTGAAATGTTTTATACAGATATTAAAGTACCATTCTGGTACAAATAGCAGCAAGATAATTGTACTTACCTTGTACTGACCTCTCACAGACAGAAACACGTTTTGGGGATGTTTGTAACAGTGTGGAGGAAGGCAGAGAGTGGAGCTGTACCTCCCTCACAGCACAAGCACAGGCAGGGAGACAGGAGGGCAAGGACCAGAAAGTGCAATCTCCCTGTGACAGCTCCATTTGGTGTGGAAAAATGACTGAATTATCTGATTTTTCAGTCTTTTCTCTCCTCCCTCCCACCCCCAGTTGCTGAGATTGCAAATCTTGGTGAAACGTGGTGCTACCAAAGCCCAAAAGTAAATTGGGGGATTCTGCTGTCACACTGAAAGGGTGGCAGCTGCCCAAGCTGGCTTTGGTGACCACATCTGCTTGAAAATAAACACCCGTCAGGTTCTGCCTCTTTTCTCTAAAGAGGATCTGCAGATTATGTGGCAGCTGGCAAATATTTCACCGTGAAAAGGTGAACATTTTGATTTATTTTTCAGGGAATATGTATTTCGAACTCCTATAGTCTTTAATAACAGAACGCTTGACAGCAGCGTGATTACCCTGGTTGTTTCCAGAGCCGCCCTGGGATGCACAGGAGGCAGAGCTTGGAGGGCAGCTCCTGTTCTCGTGGGAGCTACAGAGTGAAACCCAGCGGTTCTTTCAACGCAGCCTGTGGGGTTTGTCCTGGGGGCTGGGGGAGCACGGGGGCGTTGCTGGAGCGGGAGCTGAGCCCGCAGCTGCTGCCCTGGACAGCTCCTCCCCAAACTGCCCGTGCAGAAAGGCAGAGCCCCTCCTGCAGCCGGTGCTGCCCGTGCGGGGCCGGCAGCCCTGAAGTGCCAGCCCTGGTGAGGATGTCACCCTGGCCGGGGTGCGGGTGATGGGCAGGGAGATGGGCAGCGCAGCTCCGTGCCAGGGCCGAGCCCTCTCTGCCTGGCCCGGCTGAGCTCTGCCCGGGCGAGCTGTGCTCGGGAGCTGCCCAAGGACCCTGCCACCCTGCAGGACCCTGCCACACCTGTGCCTGCTCTGCGGGGCATTGCAGGCACTGCAACCCCATTAATATGGATGTTAAACTGCAGGGCTGTTTTCAGCATATCTGAAATGTAATTAGGAGTCTCTCTAATTAGCTATGACTTCTGTGCCAAGGCTTGTCTGCAGTGTTGCAATTGCTGCTTCCAAAATACCTTTCAACTCTTTCCATTGTGTTCTTTGCATCTTCTGACCACTTTCCCTGTTATTTGCTCGTTGCCTTTCTGACACAGCACATCCTTGACTTTCCACCTCTTCCAAAAAAAAATCCCTGCTTAAACTGTTCACTAATTACCTGCAGGTTTGCTCAGGTATTTATTAAGTCACGAACATGAAGGAGAAATTTAAGGCTGGGAACCTACAGAACCCAGTCTCCTTATACAGGAATTTCAGGTTGTTCTCACCTTAGCACTGCCATCCATTTATAGCCAGGCACTTTGCAGGGAAGGAAAAAAATCCTTTTTTCTTCCTCCTTCCATACCTGCCTGTCTCGGGCTGGCAGTAATTATGTGGAGTGAGTTGGTAAATTCTTCAGCCTGGGTCTGCTCCCGTCCTCAGTGAGGCTCTAATGGATCTGGCCGTGCCCACAAGAGCTCTACACTCCAACCACTGTCATGGACCCCGTGCAGGATAATTAACCACAGAGTGAGTTATCTGTCCCAGGCTGAACACGCAATGAAAATCAAGGTCAGATATCTATTGTAGGAGACTGGGAGGAGTCTTCTGTATGGGAGTCCATATTAGGCTTCCCACTCCCTTTAAGACTGCAGTTTTTAATGTTTAATAGGATTATATCCTGGAAAAGAATGTTTAAAATCTGTTATCATGAAGTAACGAGTGGGCTTCACACTAATTTTTAATCCACTAGTTTTTAAAAGATTTCTTAGAGCCCACCGGAGCTAGACTGCAGCAAATGAAAGAAGAAAATCCTTCTAATTCATTATTCAACAGTTTTCCAGCAATTGGGACTTATTCACAGAACTCTAGGGATGCAGAGGGAATTTCTGGCAAATCTCATCATTTATGGCAATCAGCCTTGAGGGACTAAACCTTTGGGCAGTGCCAGAGCTGCTATTCTAGAAGGTCTTTATTTGATTCCTTGTAGGTAAGGCTGTGGGGTTTGGCCAAAAGCAGGATAACAAAGTCATGTCCAATGAAACCTGAGATTTGAGGTGGATCAGATAAGAGAAGTATCTGTATGTGTTGTATCAACACAAAAACCCCCCATTTAATTAGAGGACATAATCTTTTATTTGTTTTTTTTTTCCCCTAGGGATTGTGTTTTAGATTTCCTTGATTTAATATTATCAAAGGGAAAAAAGTAGCCACTGTCTACAGAGTTACAATCTAATATATATAAACACATCATTTCTCAGATTGCTAGCCCTGTCTGTAGGTCAGGTCATTATATTCATGAGGACAAGTGGTGGGATCTAAAACTCCCACTGGAAAACCAGGAGCCATTACCTTGGCAAAATCTGGGCAAAATTAATTTTTTGTTTAGAGGCTGAAATACTCTCTTAGGGGAATCCCCTGTGCCATTACAAATCCATGTCCCAGGAATAAATCTTCCGAGGGTGGAAGAAGGCTGTCATTAGGGCCTGTTAGAAAAGACCGTGTCGTTCACTTCTGTTTTAACAAACAAATGCCCAAAAGTGGGGAATGGGCGGGTTGGAGGACTTGAAGGACTGTGGCATCTCGAACCACCTCTGCAGTGCTGCCAGCAAACAAATTCACTCTCAGGGCTGAGGGGCACTTCAGCTCTTCCCACCCTCTGCCCCCGTGTGAGGGGAGGAGAGCCTCATCTCCTGTCCAAGCCTGCATGGCAATTTGGTTGCTAAGTACAAGCCAGAAATAAAATCCCACTTGCTTTCTCCGTTTCATGAGCTGCCTGCAGGGAATGCGGGGTTTTCAGTAAGCTGAGATGTGGGGTTCCTGTGCGCTGGAATGCGTTGCTTTTCAATATAAACCTCGGCCTGTGGTGTCATTTTCTCTGCTTACCTGGAGGTCCTTGAGGTTTTTGATGTCATTGGTGGAAACTCTGCTCTGGAGTGGAGATGGAGCATGTGTGGGTGGTGGAAAAGCACTGAAAGCAGCAGACAGGACAGTCAGAGGAATGAACCCCCCCTGGGTGGTCAATCCTTGTGTGCAGACTGGGTGGGGACTGTGCTGAGGGGCAGCCTCCCCTGAAGGAGCACGTACAGCCAGAGTCTCTCCTGTCACGGGCCTTGTGTGCTTGCACCACTCCGTTAAAGATACTGTGGGAAAAGTGAACATGATAAAGTGAGCTAAGGAATAGAATAGAATTGTAAATTAGGGCAGGGTGAGAGGGAAAGAAAGCGTGTAGTTTGGGTTACAGACCTCACTGCTGTGCCTGTTACTTCATTTTCAACTTTCTTCCTCCCCAGCAGATGGGGAGCACAGGCAACGGCTTGGCTCGTGGTTGTGCTTCTCTTCCTGTTATGGAACTGCTCTGGGCTTTATGCCCTTGTCTTTTCCTCTCTCACAGCCTCTGTCACTGATCCTGCTCCATCTCCAGCCTCTCCCTCCCTCCCTGCTGCACTAAGCAGGAGTGAGCAATCTGCTTCCCTCATTGCTTCTTTTCCTCTGTCCAAGGTAGGCAGGTTCTCCTCCTCCTTCGACTTTCCCACTTGTCTGCTGAGACAGCCCCAGAATATTCTGAGTGGTCTGGTCCAGTGGAAGTGTCTCTGCCCGTGGCAAGGGGTGGAACAAGAGGGGCTTTAAGTTCCCTCAGACCCAAACCATTCTGGGATTTTTGGGTTCTGCCATCAGTTGGACATAACTAGACCATAGCTGAAGTGACCTATCACACAGAGTGCTGGCAGGGTTAGCTTTGAAACCCTGTGTTCAGAGGTTTAACAGGAGTGTTAATAGATACACAGCAGTCCAGCCTTGGAAGGTGCTCATCTGTTCTTCAATTATCAGTTAATGTTTTACAGCACAGTTGCAGTACATAGGCTTCATCTGAAATTTAAAAAATAGAGAATAGCATTCCTATTACTTTAAAGAAAAATTGATGGGTTTGTGACCATTAGAATTATTTTTAAATTTCAGATACATTCAGGTGTTTCAGTGTTTACATAATTTCGTTAAACATCTTCTCCACGTGCTAAGGAATTGGAAGCATTTTTGCTCAGGGTGTTCTGTCTTAGCAGGAGCCGTTTTGCACCTGTCCTATCCTCATCCATATGTACCTGTCACATCCACATCCATATGTACCTGGCACATCCATATCCCTATGTACCTGTCCCATCCACATCCATATGTACCTGTCACATCCACATCCGTATGTACCTGTCCCATCCACATCCATATGTTCCTGTCACACCCACATCCATATGTACCTGTCACATCCACATCCATATGTACCTGTCACATCCATACCCGTCACATCCATTACAACACACAATTAGATTTGCGTTTCAAATGAGAGATTAGAGTTATTTTTTNATCCATATGTACCTGTCACATCCACATCCATATGTACCTGGCACATCCATATCCCTATGTACCTGTCCCATCCACATCCATATGTACCTGTCACATCCACATCCATATGTACCTGGCACATCCATATCCCTATGTACCTGTCCCATCCACATCCATATGTACCTGTCACATCCACATCCGTATGTACCTGTCCCATCCACATCCATATGTTCCTGTCACACCCACATCCATATGTACCTGGCACATCCATATCCCTATGTACCTGTCACATCCATACCCGTCACATCCATTACAACACACAATTAGTTTTGCGTTTCAAATGAGAGATTAGAGTTATTTTTTTTTCTCTATAAAATACAGAAAACAAGTGGAAAAGCAGTCTGATAACAAAAGGGGCATGGAGAGTGGGACAGCGGGCCCGGTGGGGCTGAGATGCTTTAGCCAAGAGAGCAAGTGGAACTTGTTGTATTCACCTGTCCTTGCCCTGGCTTGTTCTTCTTATTTGCTAATACATCTCGATTCGATTTGATGATATATCTTTGTATTTTTTATTTTTACTTCTCTTTACCTGGAGCTCCGGGGGGCTCGGGGCAGAGCCCCGGGGCTGGCGGCGGGAGGGCGGCACCCCGGCCCCGCGGGTCCCCGCGCTGCGCGCTCCCGCGGCGGCGGCGCGTAACCAGAGCCGCGCGCGGGCTGGGCGCGCTCGCACAGGTATCGGCTGACGCTGCTCCGGCGCGCTTTATTTCGGAGAAGTAGCGGTAACAATGGCTCACAGTAATAACAGCGCTGCCGCTTCCCCCGGGGGAAGGCGCAGAATGCTATCTCGCCACATGATCTCATTTCTTTTAAGCTCTGCGCTAACCGCTGACATATCGCATAAATGCCTCCTTTATTACCTGCCAGGGATTGTCTTCTGTGCTGGGAATGGCCTCCGGAACCCACGTCCTCATGCCAGCCAAGCGCTCCGCTGCCTGCCTGTGAATTTGTCTCTGTCTGGCGCTCCGGGAGGCCCCGCATCCACCTGAGCATCCCGGCGCGCTCAGCCCGGGTTACAGCTCTGAGACGCCTTTGTTCAGGTGCCTCGGGCTGGGCCGGCAGCTGGCACCGGCCGGGGCTCTGTTGCTCTATTTGCCAAGTCGGTAATTTGCCATTTTAGTCAGGGGTGGGTTTTCTAAGCGGTGTCCAGCGGGTAATGTAGCCTGGCCACACATCCCTGCAAGGATTCTGGTTCTTATCTCTGCGCTCACTCCCAGACAAAAGCAACATTCAGTCACATCGCTTCCCTTATCAGCTTGCTAGCAGATAAAATAGTTATTTTTCAAATTGCCTCTCTCTTTCCAGTTTTAAGTAGACCTATATGGATACTTTTCAGTCGTTTTAGTCTGCAGATACTCGTTTCACATAAACAAGAATGCACATTCTGTTTTGTACGACCGTTCATTCAAACCCTGCTTCCATTTGCACAAAGCACATTCTCTGTATTTCATTATATTATGCTTTAATCTGTTCTGTCCAGCCCTGTTTAAATTAAATAAAGGGCAGAAAGTAGCACACAAGTCAGAGTGACCATTTTTCCCCAGCAGTGAATTACAGTCTGCTACACACACACCTGCTCAGGCTGGTGGCAAACTGGTGGATGGTACCTTCTAGCTTCAGCTTTTTCCTTTATTTTTCTGCAATGTGCAGTTTTGAAAAGGCTGGTAATTATTAGGTACTCTGAGCACAGCAAAGGACTGAGCTCTTCAATAAATCTGTGCTTTGCAGATAAATATTTTGATCGATGGTAATAACTGAAGCAACAGCAATAGCAAACTGCTCTCTGTGAGCTGTTCCTGGGTGCTGACCCTCTCCAGCTCCCTCCCTCAGCCCACTCCTCCGGATCTTTAAAGATCATCGAATCCCAGAATTCCAGAATGGTTTGGGGTGGAAGGGACCCAATCCTTCCAGCTTTGCCTCTGTGTTCCACCCCAGAGGGACCACACTGATCCCCACTGGTGGCTGGGCCCCGAGCCCCAGGGCTGTCCCTCGGGTCCATGGATCACGCACAGACTCAGGGCCTTGCGAAGAGCCCCCACATTTCCAAATGTACCTGATCTGTTCCTGCCACGCACGCACACACTTCACACACACGCTTTGCCATTAACAAACAGGCTCTTGGCAAGCTGACTGCAAAACCTTCTGTCAGCAGGGCTGGAGCTCCACCGTCCCTTCTCCAGGCTGGAGTTTTGTGGGAGCTATTTGGGCTCCAGAGAGCAAACCACGCAACCTGCACAGCGGGGTACCCCTAAGGGAACACTGCTCAAATGCTGCTTTTTAACATTTTGGGACAAAGCTTTCAAGGACTTATTTTTCCTTCAACTTCATATCCGTTTTAACTCTCTCTCTCTCTCCCCCCATATAATCTCTTCCTGCTGAAATTAGGACCAAAGATGCACTTGTATGCTACAGTTTCAACTGCATAAATACCTACTGCACTTCTGCAGCCACTGCTCAAGCTGTCTAAACAACGGCTGTGAAGGATGGTAACAACTAACATGGAATAGCCCTGGGAAAGTATAATAATGCAAACTTGGAATGGGGGCGAGGGAAATTGTCTTATTTTCTTTTCTTCAGAAACATGAACTTACTTCCCACTTTTGTTTGCTTTAGTTTGCTGATTTGCCAGGTGCACGGATCCAGTAGACCAGGGCGCACCCAAGACATTTGCTGGGATGGTTTTCTTTCCTTTTACATTGCTCTTCAGATCCTGTTGCATAAATTAACACGTCATGTTCCCACATTTGGTGGTAGAGGGTTTGTGGTTCAACATGGACTCGTTCTCTCTCGCCCTTGTACTGAATCAGCAGTGGGTGTCGAGTAGGATGAGCTTCACCAGAGAGTAGCTGTGTCTTCATGGTGTTGGTGTGTGAGACCATCTCTGCTTCTCACTCTTTACTTACAAATGGGATGGTAAAGAGTTCTAAAATCTGCAGTTTATCCTCCTGTTGGGTCGTTTCATAAGCTTTTAAATAAACTGCCTGTATGGTCTTAGCCAATCTCAGTTCTGCACTGAGCAACCAGAGGTTTCTTATTTGGTCCGAGCTGTATGAAGAGCAAATACCACGAATTATCCCCACATTACAGGAACTGCTCTGTCCTTCAATCTGTGCAGAAATAGAGGTGAGTATGAGCCACTGAGAAAGGCACCCCCAAAATGAGCATTAGCAGGGACACAGTTAGCATGGAAGTTTTGGTTCGGTGATTAAAGAGAGGAGTCAAAAGTCAGGGCTTCTGACTGGTGCACTAAACCACAGTTTTATTTTTGGAAAAGAGACTGCAGCTCTCTTTGGTTTGTCTAAAATTCTGTTGATTTGCCCTGTGAAATTCACATAGGGGGTAGCAGATTTTTGTACAGCTGGCTTTCGTTGTTTCGGTCCTTCCTGGCGCGTTGCATTTGTCAGTGCTGTTAACTGGCACAGGATCTGTCAGCAGAACCATTTCAGAGAGGGCAAAGCACCCCTCCCTCGGCTGAGGAACTCCTTCCTTCCCTGAGCACTGCAAGTGCCTCTGGCTGGCTGGCAGTGGAGGATGAAGAGCTGGAAGATTAAGAGTGTCTGTTCCTTTTGCTTTCAAAACCAATTTTCATTCAGCGGTGGCTAAAGCTGGTGGACAGATGGCTTCAAAAAGCCCTTTAACTAATACGTTTTGCCAGCCCTACATCCTCTCTTCTGTTAAACATTTCATTCATTATGCAGCTTCAAGGAACGGTGAAGTCCTGCCAGTGTCACCCCTGCACGTAACTCCCCCTGCTTTCCAAAGAGCTGTCAAGAGGCATTTTTCTTCGAAAGGGGTAGAATCTAAGTCTTGCCACAATCAGCTTCTGAAGAGGAAGGGCCTTGCATTCAGCCAGAGCTCTGGTGATTGCTGAGATTGAGTTAAAAAGGAGAAGAAATAAGGGGAGGGAAATTCTCAAAGGGTGTCAGGGGGCTCTTTGCCTCAAACAGCCTCGTGGGATGGCGTGTGGTGTACAGACTTTGTTTCACAGCTCCAGCTCAGCCTGCACAAAGACAGTGCCTTGGATGCTGCACGGGTTACCAACGAGGGAAAAGAGAAATGAAAATAACACTGCAGCTTTTCCATTCTACAAGGGCTGCTTAATGACTCCGGGTAATTAGAGACTGCAGAGAAAAAGTGGCTATTTTTCATTACAAGCCCCATTTCAATTCAGCTCAAAGTCACCTGTCGGTGGAAGAGAAGAGGGAAAACAACCAAGCATTGGTTGTGCTTCTGTGAAGTGTCGGAACTGCTCCCCTTAAAAATGCAAGGAATGAGAGCTGCTCTGGACACGGCGATCCCGGCCCCCGCGAGGAGCTCCCGGTGGGAGCAAGGGCACGGCCGCGCCGGGGCAGAGCACGCTGTGCTCCAGCTCCTGCCAGGCTGGGAGCGTTTCTGGGCGCTCCAGCAGCTCAGATGTGCCTGTGCTTTGTGTCATTCGAGTGCCAAGTGTTCGGGAAACTGATTTGAACTGAAGTGCCAGAAGAATTCTCTGGTCTGTGTTGCTCTGAATGACCAGGAGGGCACGGGAACAGAGGGGCAGCGGGAGGACCAGGCTCACGGAGACTCCCTATGTGCACCAAGGCTGCGTGCTGGCACACTTAGGAAAGGAAAAATCCTCTCAGAAGGAATGAGAGCCGTGTGTCCTCTCATCTGTTCCCTCTGCTTTCCCATACGCACACACCTGCGAGCTTGGTGGGGTTCGGACTCGGTTCGTGACACGGTGGCCCCGTGTCTGTCTGAGAGCTGGCACGGGAGCAGCTGGGGAGGGAGGAAATAAACACACTCTGAGCCCAAATTTCTGTGTTTGTTCTGCTTGCTGCTCATTTTCCTGCTAAACATGAAACAGTTTTAGAGTAACTTCAGCCACTCACAGTAAATGGAAATTGGGGCAGGAAGAGGTAATACATTTCTCATTTCAAAGAACATCTCAAACTCCTTTAAACTGAAGGAATTTAAAACATCCTTGTTTTCTGACTGCCCAGCATGAGGAGAAAGGATAGGAATTTTCCCCAATCATAATAAGATTTCCTTAAGTTGCAAGAATTTTTTCAAGTGTTTGCAAATCCAAGTCAGTTAACAACTGCTCACATGAAGAGCTCTGAACAGTTTGATATCGCTGGTGCACAGATTGGGAATACATGTGAAAAGGAGCTCAGCAGAATAATTTTGACTCCAGCCATGACCTGCAATTAACACCAAGAAAATTCTGACATGTGGGACTCTGCAGACAGCATGGATGTATTTTCTGTAGGACTTTTGCCTGGTGTGAGCACTTCCCTTCTCTAGTAATCAGCATTTCATCCTCAAGTGCTAAATTAGTATTTCTGCAGGTTTCAGGAAAAGTAGAACTTAAAGCTAAGGCTTCATACATCACTCACTTTAGAGGAGATGTATATATATATATAAGATGTATATGAATATAAATACATAAATATATAAATATATAAATATACATATATAAAAATCTATAAATATAAATTTATAATTAAAATATATTAAAAACTATAAATAAATACATAAATAAATAAATATACATATATATATAAAAGACTCTGTGGGGCAAAGATGCCAGAAGAGAAAGTTCAGAAGGGAGCCAGAAAGGAGGGAGAACCTGAGGCACTCTGAGGGGACCCCAACATCTCACCCTGTGATTTGGGGTGATCTTCCCAGCACCAGGAGAACAGGGAGAACTCGAGGTGACCCACAACCCTGCTCCAGGGATGCTGTTACCACTTCTTGACCCGGCCCTTTCCTGAACCCCATTT
Organism: Gymnorhina tibicen; assembly: GCA_013399875.1. Taxonomy (NCBI): domain Eukaryota; kingdom Metazoa; phylum Chordata; class Aves; order Passeriformes; family Artamidae; genus Gymnorhina; species Gymnorhina tibicen. Next base: position 48,774 of record VXAZ01004633.1, on the reverse strand, counting down.
CCTCTCCCACAGGAGAAAGAAGTAGGATAATTTATAAAATTGTATATATTTGTGATTAGAGAGTTTTGGTACCCAAAGCCATTTAGTCCTAAGCAGTGACAAGACTCAGTGCCAAGCCAACAGAGTAATTCCATGGAGAGTGTGAGAACCACCTCAGATATTTCTCAGCTGCTATTTTGATTCCTGGTTAAAGACTTCAGCAAAACCAGTGTGGATGTGTTGGGGGAAATTGGGACTCAATTCAGGAATTCGGAAAAAGAGGTAACAACTCATACAACCCATGGAATTTAGGAAAGACTACTCTATTTTGTCACAAACCCTAATGTTTTTATTCTGTCTGCTGGGACTCAAAATTGTCAGTGGGGTCTGTGAAGCTGGAATTTGTCCATTCCTCCTGAATCTTCTCAACAACCTTCTGAACTGCAAACCAGCTGAAGTCCGGGTGTGGGATGGAATACGGGGAACAAGGAGAAGGAGGTCCCTGTTATTGACATGCCTGAGGCCACTGAGATCAAAAGAGGTTTTTAATGGGCTCGCGAGTGACAGAGTGAATGGGGACTGATGTGGCAGAGAAGCCATCGGAAGGGGCAGTTCCAAAGGACCCGGGCTCTCCCCGTTCCTGGATTAAATCACAGCAAAGGAAACACAATGAAATCCAAGAAAAGACTGAAATGTTAAAGTGTTGGAAGATAATCTGTTCTGAGCCAAATCCTGCATTTCAAAACACCCTGACAGAACCCGAATTTACTTTAGTTCACAACAGCATTAGTCAAGGACTTTATCTGTGTTTCAAAGCACAGCCTCAGAACTGGGGCTGAAATGGCTCACAAAGCTCAGTTCCAGGACAAATGATGGCTGTGACATGATCTGTGCCAACTGGGTCTGCAGAACTGGAAAATTCAGAAACCTCATTACCTTTGAATATTCTGGCTGCTATACCCAAACTCACAAGCACAGAAGGGAGAGTTTATGAAATTTTTTAGGTTTCAGCGTGGGGCAATCCCTAACACACGGGTGTGCATCACCCCAGAGCACAGCTCAGGTCACTGTGCATTAGCCAGGACTGGGGCACATCCGTGTGCCGAGGCAGACCAGAGTCAGAGCTTTGGTGCAAGCCCCTCCCCAGCAATTGCTGAGCCACGCTGAGGTGAACACGAGGGGCTGGCAGAACCCAAGTCCTGCACGTGGTCCTGACTTAGCCGAGGTTCTCCTGGGCTCTCCGGGCATCACCTCAGCCAGTGCAGAGAATATGAACAATTTTCCCGTGCAGTCCTACATCAGAGCTCCATTTCACCGAGGAGGGGATTTTTGTTTGTGTTCAGGGACTGACTTGCTGCTGGTGAGTTCTGTAACCTGAAGGAACGTGGCGGGAGTCAGCCGGTCGTGGGTGCGCTGCTCTGGCCGCCCCTCTTTCCCCACAGACGTACGGCTCTTCCTTTTACTTGCCTTAGAGCAAAGTTTTCATTTGAAAACCCAAACACCCACCCTGCAAATCTTATTTGTAACGCTTCATAGCTGAGAGAAGGAGACAATGTGCTCTAAATCATGAAACAATAGGCCCCCCACAAAATGCAAATCTAAGTAGTAATATAATTATTGTGTAATGATATTTGGCTATGTGAACTCCTGAATAATACATGCCTTGAAATCTCACATTGTAATGTAATTTTTCACACCACGTGTTTTGTAGGGATTTGGAGTCTGGGGACTTTATTTGTTTGTTTGTTTGTTTGTGTCCTCGCTTTCCCTTTGTTGCATCATTAAATGTAGCAGAGCATCACTAGAACAAAGTTGTTCAAACTTGAGTGATTTCAATCCACTTAGCTGAGCTGAACTACCAACTGCTTTAATAACCAGTTGCAAGGATGAACTACAGAGTTATCCCAAATAACCCACAGAAGAAAGGAATAAATGTTTTTCTCTCCTCTGCTGACATGAATTCTATGCTTGAAGGAAGAAAATTATCTCATTACATTAGAATCCAATAGGAGGAAGTGCTCAGTGTAATAGATTAATGTACATTATAATAGTTTCTCCTGAAAGCTGAGGAATATTTTAAAGTACAATACACTTGTAAATATTCAGTCATTCAGTAAACCTACCAATCTTTGACTTTGTTAGTTAATGCTTTTTAATTGCCAAAGCAATAACTGAGGAAGGAGAGCACCAATCTAATGTAATTACCTCAAAATCCTGTGCTACGAATATCAATCCAGTGGGGTACCACTCCTGCTGGGAATGTGCAAAGGAGATGGAGTCAATCAGGAAGAGTTCAAGGTGCTTCGGTGGAAAAGGTGGAGAAGGGAAGCGATGTGTGCACAGTGAAGGAGCTGCTGGGATGTGCCAGGAATTCTGAATGCCAGGCAAGGACGGCTCCAGAGCAGCAGCAGCAGCTGTAACAGTGCCTGGGGCCGGTGACACCACTCCCGCTCAGCTGAGCCGGGCCTCGAGGGGCTCTGGCACTGGGTGCAGCTCCTGGGAGCCGGCAGGGATCCTCGGGTGCAGCCTGGGAGCCGGCAGGGATCCCTGGGTGCGGCTCCTGGGAGCCAGCAGGGATCCCTGTGTGCTGCAAGCTGCAAACTGCAAACGGAGCACTTGGCACCGAGCCTTTGGGAAGACCCTCTGATTTCCTATTGATTGCCAGGTTTTAAGACCTCTTTATCTCACTGGTATCCTGCTCATCACCTTTGGCAGCTGGGAGAAAAGGGAAAGTGAGTGGGACAACTCATTCCCAGTGCACGGTCCCTCAGTTCTGCACCTGCCCTGTCCTGTGGCAGAGGAACAAGGACAGACTTTACCTCTTCTGGGTCTCACTGGCCCCAAGCACCCCCCCACTTTACTGGCAGCATAATCTGACCCAGCATGTTTAAAGGCAGGATGCTTTCCTTAACTATATTGAGTCAATGATAAATCTTTCCAGGAACTATGAGCAGGATCACTCGTGTAAGAGTGCACATGCTGCAGCGCAGGTGCACTGCTGGGTGGCTTTAAGAGTTGTTCTAGATGTGTCATGTCCTGGCATCTCCATCATATGCTAGAGCCTCATTTCAGTAATAAGGAGAAGATGATCATAAATCTCACTGAATGCTTTAAAAGATATTTGGATGCTCAGACTTACAATGACAGAGTGAAGTTGCAGTATTTCCTTACCTGAGATGTAAGGAATAATTACACATGTTGTAGAACTTAATTAATGGTCTCATTTCAAGCAGTATGAAATGCTAATACATGAAATGACTCAGCCCTCATTCATCATTTCATACCATATAAATCCAGTTTATAATGTTCAGCGAGATGCAAGTCAGACAACAGAACTCCAGCAGTCTTGTCCCTGGCAAACCAAAGGCAAATCCTGGTAAATAAAGCCAGCTCGTTAATGATAAACTACTATTAATTAGCATTCTTGAACCAGCTATTGAGGAGTTAGATGAATGAGCAGATCTGGAGCCAAGGCAGTAATGACTTTCTGTTTGTGCAGCTACATCAGCTTTGAGAAGGTCTCCGACAGTTCTGGCACGTAATTGACCCAGCGGTGATAGATCGGCAGCAGGGAGCAGATTTGCCTCACTGGCTTGAATCACCTGGCTCTGTACAATCAGCACCGGACTCCTCCGTGTGTCTTCAGACAAGGTGGGTGATCTGGAACTGGTTTGTCTTGAGCAGCTGTTCGCACCTTCCTTCCCTTTGGAGGCAGCCCCGGGGGCAAGGGCGGCTCCAGTGGGCCGTGCTGGCTGAGCTGCGCAACAGCAGCCTTGCTTAAAAGATCTTGCCAAAGTGTGGAACCCTCCGGTTTTTCCAGTTCTGGACTCCTGCCACCACCACTTGGTGCTCACGCAGGCTGGTGGCACGCTGAGACACTGCTGGAGCCTGAGAGCTGTGCACGCCTCTGGTGGAAGCCTGGTCACTACGCACTGCAGGTCCTGCTGGGCACAGCAAGGCAGGAACTTCCCGAGATCTGGAGCCACGGATTCATCTCTGATGTGGAATAAGGTTTCTGTGATGAAGATGATGCCATTCCTATTGCACAAGATAAAGGGTGTGCAACAGACAGGGCTAAATTTAGGATGGCTGTGTGTCACCACTGGTAATAAGACAAAAATTGCACTGTCTGCTGAAATCCTGTGTAGATTTTTAGGTAGTTACAGGTGAAAGTAGCTATAAGTATGGTACAGCCATATGACATAAAATAGAGGAGGTAATGAGTATTTTGCTGAGGTATTGAATGTCTTTTGAGGAGCAGAAATATCTGTATAACTCTATTTTGATTTTTTTTGGTTGAAACCAGCCCTCCTCCAGAGACAACTAAAAGCCCAGCTGAGATTTCCCGTGGTGATTCTGCCCACAAATCCTTTCGGAGGATTTGGAAATTACAGCAGCAGCAGCAGTTACTGGAGAGCAGGAGCTGCACCTCACTGGGAAAGCGTTTTGCCACAACACCTGTCCTAAAGCAGCGCCTTCGTCGCTGCTGGTGTTCCAGGGCATTTGCCATGCCCAGCCTGCCTAAAGCAGGAGCTCAGTGCGGAGAGCTGCTCACAAGAAAGGGCTCGTTGGCCAGATTTCCCCGCGAGAAGCTCCAAGGTGCCTTTGTAACGTAACCCTTTATTAACGAGAGAAATGGAGTCAAAGGAACGCATTGCTGAGGTTAACCAATCTGCCACTTAAACATAACTGTAGTTTGTGTTATCTGTAACTGAAGAAGGTCATGGGATCTATCGCTTGCAGTGGGAGTTTGCAGTGCCAGCAAATTAGCATCCAGAGCCTGGCTCGGCATACAGAGCAGCCTCTGAGAGTGCCCGGGCACTGCGAGCGCAGAACAGGCTCCCTCCAGCTCCCGATCCCACTGTCAGCCACTGAAACGGCCCCGCTCCCGCTGCCAGCCCTAATGTGCCTGAGAAAGTGTCAGCAGAGCCCCAGGCAGGGCACGGGAGGGTGGCAGTGCCAAGGGGAAGCCGAGCCCGGGGAAGGGCCCGCGGATGGGGCTCCGGGGGCGCGCGGGGCTCCGGGGCTGAGCAGGCGTCTCGCCTCTTTTTGCTTCGAGGAAGGCAACAAGCGGGTAAGCCTGGGAGGAAAAACACTTCTGAGAGGGTAGAAAAGAAAATCAATTTACTCTGAGAGCAATGAATTTAAGTGCTTTTGCCCTTTCTTAACAAGACCGGCTAAGAAGGAGAAAAAAGGGAGAAGGCAAAGTCTTCTTCTTTCCTCCTCCCCCCTGCAAAATCCTACATGCCCTTTTGGCAGAGATCCATCATTCACTTAACGTGTCCTGCTGAAATCAATTCATGTGTCAGGATTTGGAGAGCTAGAACAAAATTTGTTTGCTGATCCCATCCACAGATCACTCAAGAGGATTCATAAAGGTTGGCATAAATACCCACAAACCCACATTCAATTTGCTGTGAAAAGTAATGCATTAGGGAATGACAGATTCCGGCAGGGAGGGGGAAAGTCTGGTTGTACAAACCAGTTGGTCAAAGTCCACCTCGAAGCACATGCAGTTACATGAAAGGGGATTTGCCTCCTTTGGTGAGGGAAGAAAATGGCACTTACAGTGAGCAGTGTGCCCTGCTGAGCAGGGCAGTGAGGGCATGAGGAGGTGCTTCGGGGCTTGGGGCTGGGTGACACCAGAGCGTGGGGTGGTCACACAGCTCAGGAGGGGACCAGGTCCGTTGGCCACTGGTGCTCCGTGTCCCTGCTGTCCACGGGCTTTGGTGGCACTCCTACCTCCCTTTAATCTGGGGCACGTGGAGAGGAACTTTGCCACTACATACCCACCCTGGAGCAGGTGGAGAATTTTCTCCTCCAGCTGCTCTTCACAGACCTGTGAAATGACTCCTGGTTTGGGATTTGCTGGTCTCTCTCTGTGCTGACATGGAATCATAGGGCCAGGAGTATCCTGAGCTGGAAGGGCCCTCCAAGGATCACTGAGCCCAACTCCTTAACACACATCTTCAAAGCTCCTGTTCAATTCACCCAGCATAGAACGAGGCCAGAAAGAGTCCAAGTGCCTGTAAGTGCTGAGGAGGAGTTCTCGGGGCACAGGCTTGGCCCCAGCCTGCTCTTCTGTCTGCTGGCGTGCTGGGAGCATCATGTTCTTGCAACAGATACAAGTAGCACCTTGCTTTTTGAAATGATTCTTAATTAAAATGCAATTGGCTGCATTAAGTAGAAAGTGGCTTTCTCTGATCTCCCATTTGAATAAAAAGGAAGGCCAATGGGTGCTGGTCAGCAGGGCTCACCTGACAGCAGCCTCCTTGCTCTCCTGGGCTCACAGGGTGCAGCTTCGCACCGAGCACGAGACCGGGAGGGCAGAACTCTCCCGACTGTGGCTGAAGCCCACATGAGCTGCATTAACCCACCCACAGGCTGATGTGCTGCTCTACAGCCTCACTGCGTGTAGTTCCTCTGGTAAATAGTGTGGGCCATGATGTCACTCTTGCTTAAAGCAATTTGTTGAGTTGTAAATACCACTAATCAATTCCTGTGACTGAATCCCGTGACCTTGGGTGTAATCCATGACAACGCTGACTTTAATGTATTTTCTAGCCTTAGCAAAACTACTTTTAGCTGCCCTTTCCCATTAACTCCCCATCTCACTAATAAAATACTAAGAGAATTATATTCACCACTTCTGCCAATTTTAACCGGAAACTATTCTGACTAAGGAATATTAAATGCTGCACATTGACAAATCTGATCTCTGCTCATCATTGCTGGGGTCAGCAGCCTCCTCCCCGGCCTCTTCTCAAAGCCAGGCACACTTTGCAGCCCAGGGTCACTTGACCAGTTTCGAACTCAAGTTTAAAGGGCTTCTTATTTATGCCCGAAGCAGGAGGGGGTGTGTGATCCCTGTCTGTGTGACAGTGTTTATTCTGAGACTCCTCCGACTTGCAAACTTCCTTCTCTGAGCCCAGTGTCTCCTTCCTGCCTCTCCTGCCCTCCACCAAACTTGCATGCAGACACTTTTGAAAATGATGGGTATTTGTTTCCACTTCGTTGTCTCCTGAAGCAGGAAAATCACTGTGCAGACTGGGGGGTTTTAATGGGTTTTGGAAGGGTGGTTTGGGGAGGATGACTGGGGACAGGACACACAAACCATCTGACAGGAAGGATGTTTGCACTCAGAGGATTTTTCCCTGACATCTGAGATGATTCCAGTGACACAGGCCCACGTCCTGTGAACAGAATCGCTGTCACACAGATCCTGGGGAACAGCTCTGCGTGCAGCAGCTGACCCGGGCAGGTTTCTCTGTCTCAGGGCTGCTGAGCTCCGACTCCACTGCAGTGCCGCAGACCAGCACCCTGTGTTTGAAGTGAGGCAGAGAGCTCAGGGGCTGAATGTGACCTGCCAAAATCTCTCGCTGTCCTTCTGTGATGACATGAGGAATCTCTGCATATTTGGCTTTTCCTCCAGAACTGTTCTGGAGGAAAACTGAAAAGCCAGTTCTCCAGAACTGGCTTTTCCTCCAGAACTGTGACAGGAGCACAGGGACAGTCAGCAGCAGATGCAGCCTTGTGGGGCTCTAAATCCCTGTAGTCCCCACGGAGGTTTTACACTTGTAATTCTCAGTTCTGGCTTTAACAGCTTTGCTGGCAGCAGCAGAAATCCTCGTTGTTTCACCACACCAGGGAGAGAACTTGGTGTTGCAAAGCTGTCTTTCATCTTTCCTCCCCGTGCTGCTGCAGCACTTCAGCATCTCCAGGCCTCCCAGCCACTTCCTCTCGAGTGCCTTGGCTCTGCAGGGCTCGGCAGATGCTCCAGGCTGGTTCCTGCGCTGTGAACGTGGTGGGCAAAGCTGCAGCTGGGTGACGTGGGTGCGTGGGTGGCGAGGGCCTGCAAGGCTGACAACGCTGCTGGAAAGTTTGTTCCTTAGAACCTGAACTTCAGATAAATCGTATGTGCTGGCTGTAATTTAAATTCAATCAATATTCAGTTAAAAAATAAATAGAAAGCTTTTTAGATCGGTGATGTAAGGGAATGTTGGTTCAAGGAAGTAATTACATATTATGTAGAAAAAGTCAATTTAAGTCCTCAATAATTTACTTAAGTGATTTACTTGACTGATGTGTTGTCTTGACCCAGCAGGGCAGAGTAACAGACACTCAGTTGTGGCAGAGTTCCAGCAAAACCAGCCCTTGTTACCGTCCGACATAAATCATTAGCTACTGTCTCGTTCCAGGTGTACACAGGTGCTATTTAAAACAAAAAAAGGTGATAAATTTTGTGTTTGTAAACATAACTCTGTCAAAACTAATCCTGTTTCTGGCAGATGAAGATGTTATCCATACCTCTTGCTAAGGCAATATCCATTTTCAGGAAATAAAGTTCCTGGTGTATAATTAGCTCAAATTGGCCGACATTAGGGCAGTGGGGATACGGGGTGGGATTAGGTGGATAGCTGGGAGAGAAGCTGCCCTCTGCCAGTGCTGCACAGACCCGTGGGGACAGTGGCAGGATGGCTGCTGGTGGCCTGGGGAGGCTCCAGGCTGCCATCACAGGGCAGTGGCTTTTTAAGGATGCTCTTTGGACTCCTCCAGATTGCATTCCATACGTGTGGAAGGCAGAGATTGCAATTTGTAGCCATGACAACGGTGCTGGCGAATGCTGCTGCTCTCTGCTTGCTGTACCTGTGATACAAGGGTCCTTCTAAAAATCACCTCTTGTGCCCTGCTCTCCCTTTGAAGTCGACAGTGAACTCTGGCCCCCGAAAAGATGAAACCCGGGGCGCACGGGGTGGGAGTGCTGAGCTCTGAGCTTGGTCCTGAACTGCACCAAGTCCCAGAGAGCAGCACCGAGTCCCATATGCTCGTTCCAGATGGATCTGAGAGCAGCTGAAATCTGAGTTCAGGGCTGCACAAAATGTCTGCTGGCATTCCTGGGCGAAGCCGTGTGATCCAACGTATTGAACAGCTTCGAGCAGCCCATCAGCCCCTGCTACACCCCTGCTGCCCTGTTCCTTGCTCCCTTGAGTGCTTGCAGCAGCAGTGCCAGAGGTTATGTTGCCTCTTTGGCTCCAAAGTGCCTTCCCCGGGCCGTTGGGACAGGCTCCCAGCCTGCTTGCACGTGCCTCATGTGAACACAGAATCACTGAAAGGCTTCAAGACCCTAAAGACCAAGTCCCACCCCCACCTCCTGCAGGTGTGACGGTGTGGGCACCAGGAGTGTCTTCCTGCAGCCGCCACTTTCTGAACGCCGTTCTCCTCTGGCACTTCTGAAGCTCTGGTTACACTGTGAGCTACAACAAAGCAAGAAAACCCCTCTAAAAATGCCGAAAACCCCTCTAAAAATGCCAAAACCCCCCATAACCACTCCTCACCTGTACTCCCTTGAAAATTATTGGAATATGATTCAACGAATGCTACTGCAGCATTAACACTGGAATGCGTGACGTCCCTTTAATTCCCATGGACTGAAGATCCCCAGCTCCAGGGAGGATCTCTGGGAGAAGCCAGCTCAGGACCAGGGAGGAAAACCAGACTGATGGTAGCTGGACAGGGTGGTGGTGAGCAGCAAAATGTAGCTGAATTCTTCATTAAACAGCGTGGCTTTGCAATTATAACATGAAACTGGGGCAGACAGAACCCAGGAAACCACTGTGGGGAGGGAACTCCTACACGTGTTTGGAATGTAGCAAAAATGGCTACTGGCAATATTTCACATATATTCTTCCAGTAAGAAGCAGCTTAACAAATCTTGAGCTTGGTTATGTAACGAGATCATTAGATCAGCATTTGGGACCTATTTGCTGTGACAGGAAAACAATACACCTATGATCTATTGTGGGCTGGGTGGAGATTTCCAACTTCAACAGTAAATATGGTTGATAAATTAAATTAACATGGTAGCCCTAAAATAGTACTGCTGGTTTGGGTATTACAGCTCCAACCAGGTGTTGAATTTCATTCTCGAAGAATTAACCTGAACTTCAGCCCTCTCAGGTCTTCAGTCTCTTCATAAAGCCTATAAATACCACAGACAAGGCTTATGTCATTAGCCTCTTAATGTTATAAACATTTAATGAAGTTAAATTTGAAGTACAACACATTGTAAAATCGATCTGATCTTGTTGGGGAGACAAAGGGAAGAAAATTGTTGGAGTCATTTGGAAAACAAATTAAGAATTACATTCACTTAACTTTGAAGTGGATGAAAAATTATGGCCGAGACAGATAGAGCCATTGTATTTCCAAGGCAAAGAGGGCTGGGAGCAGGGAAGCCTCTCTCAGTGGAGGGTGCTGCCTGACAGAGATTACCAGCACCCTCCGTGGCGGGCAGCCACCCATCCATCACCTGGGGCGTGACAGGGAGCGCTTTTCTAGAAACTGGAGGAATTTCACTCGAAATATTGCGGCTCGGACGCCTCTCCCTCCGAGCAGCCACTTCAGAACTGGAGATCCCTGCTTCTGAGCACAGACCCGCTCTGTTCCCTCCCCGGGGCTGCTCACCTTGCCAGGGATGCTCACCGTGCCAGGGATGCTCACCGTGCCGGGGATGCTCACCTTGCTGGGGCTGCTCACCATGCTGGGGCTGCTCACCTTGCCGGGGATGCTCACCTTGCCGGGGCTGCTCACCTTGCCAGGGCTGCTCACCTTGCCGGGGCTGCTCACCGTGCCAGGG